>MU188419.1:0-28019 GCA_016904865.1 Pissodes strobi | reverse complement strand
CGGTGAAAAACGATAGTTTCTACACGTGTTGGGGTGTTTCCCCAACAAGTGCTCTATGAGAAGTCCTATCACAAGCTTGATATTCTTCCTCTTCGGAAATAGAAAGTTCCTCACCCTATAAGGCGCCGGGTCTCACAAGAATATCCCAGCCTGCCTCATTTCTGAAGTAATCCAACATAGATTCTTGGCATATATCTTATTTGTTGCGTTCCTTAGGAGGTCGGTGCTCGTACTGTAGGACACACCTATCACAAGCTCAGGTTCCATTTGACACATTGCGGAAATTTGTCATGCTAGACGATCAGCTTCTACTAATCAAAATTAACCCAAACTAACTCTATTATGCTCGGTCAAGGCTTCCAAAACGTTTCTATACCCAAACACTAGCGCATAATGAACCCTAGCGGAATCAAGTGCTAACAGAGCAGCTCAGCTGTGTGAGCAAATGTATATATCATTCCCTCTGCAGACACTTAGCAAGTTCTCACACCATTTGAGGATCGCAAACATTTTGGGAGGACACACGGTTTTTTATGGCAGTAGCACACACACAAAAGGGAGATCCTACGGCGCTCGACGAACGGTGTGTGTGTGTGTGCGAAGATGTTGATTGACATGGTTTTGAATAGTTGTAGGTAGTAATTAGGGGGAAACAGATGTCCAGGGAGTGAGTTCCACAGTGATGCAGTGCGCCAGACAAAGGAATTCTTGTAAAGTGATGTTCTAGGTATTTTCAGTTGTACGACGAACTGGTGCGTTCTTGCCGTGTGTCGTTACTGTCTGACAGGCGTTACCAGGGGCGGGACGAGGAGGGTCAAATCCTGGGAACATTTGCCGTCAAAGTATCTGTAAAACAGAGACATCTCGGCCACATGTCTGCGGTGTTCCAGACTATCCAGATTTCGGGCCAACTCCGGGTCGCCGACGAGACGCACAGCTCTCTTCTGAATGAAATCCAGCAGCTTTAGGGTGTTTTTTTGGTACGGCACCCCAGATGTGTGAGCGATATTCTCAGCACGGTCTTATTTGCGCTGTGTAGAGCAAGAGCAAATGCTGCGGTGTAAACGTGGCTGCTTGGATCTTTGCTGCATTGAACAGTGCCAAATTTCTGTCTCCTCAAGTTTGAACTTTCTCCAGGTCTTGATTAATTGCTATAATCTGCTCCTGTCTGCGGTGATAAGTCTCAGTTGCTGGTAAAGGATTTTCTGATCTAAATTGGGAGACAAGGATACTGTCATCTGCAAAACTGTAAACAGGATTATTCGTTTCGGTCAGCAGGTCGTTAATATAGATGAGGAACAGAGTTGGTGAAAGTGTTGCGCCCTGAGGCATGCCCGCGTTAATGATGAATGTGTCTGAGATGTGTATAGCAACTGCAACGTGCAGAGATCGGTTTTTAAGGAAACTGGCAAGCCAGCTGCAGATACGGGCTAGCAGTCCGAAGAACGGCATTTTGTTGAGCAATCCGGCATGCCAAACTCTGTCGAATGCCCTCGAATACAAATTTTAATACTATGGTTTCCCCATACACGGCCACTCCAGTATAACTATCCATTTTAAAGCCATCTGTGTACCAGACGATCCCTTTAACCCGACGTGGGTTACCATTCGTCCGCACCCAGGCACCTCCATTGGAAATGTGAAATCTGGGGTCTACTTGATCTTGAGCTCATTATTCCACCACTACAGTAACCTCCTTAGAGGGGCTGTCCGGTTCCATAGGAAAATAAGCCACGCAAACCACAATCTCCATTCTTCATTTTACCATTTATGGTAATCTTGACCACAACCAGAGCCCGAGTGAGGTCCTTGGCAGTGGCATAGCCTTTATATCTCTTGTACAGACGCAGGCCCTTGGCACTTCGGTGGCGGTACTAGTAATCAGCCGTTCCACTCCCTGTACCCCGCCCCTGACCACTAATTATTCCCCGGTAAACTCAGGGTTTTCGTATTAGCACTATATTTATGTTGTATTCTTTGAGCTTTCTATGTTCTAGGTATTTCCAGTTGTACGACAATCAACTGCAAAAAATGGTGGTGTCAGCATATACACCCACCAAAAATTTAAAAAAGTCACTGAGGTGGTGGAGCTGGTTAAGTTTTCTATCGAAAAAGTGGCAGAGGTGGCTGCTTGTCACATCAGTGATCTGGATCTCTTAGCAATTTGTATTTATAGGCCGCCAGGTTCCGATTTAAATCATTTTTTTATGATTTTGCAGAACATCCTGGAATGGGCCAGTAGATTTAAAAATGATATAAATTTGGTTGTAGGGGGTGATTTTAATATAAACTTATTTGCCTCAGAACCAGCTTGTTACAGTTTTGTTGATGTAATGCAGTCATATGGCCTGAGTCGAACAATTTTTGCAGAGACTCGGTCCCAAAATGGTAATTCCAGTTGTATTGATAATATATTTCTAAGTTTTGAGTTGCATCATTTGATATAGGCCTATCGGATCATTTTGCACAAATGGTGGAGATATCCCCTCTGTATACCACTAATTCTGTTGAAAGTAGTGGGATGATTTACCGAAGACCAAATAGCCAAAATAACTTTAATGCTTTTAATGGCCGCTTGATGGGGGAAAGTTGGTATGATGTTTATCTGGCTATTTCTGCAGATGAAAAATGTGATGCTTTCTTGGATACTTTTTGCATTTTTATAACATATGTTTCTTCCCGAAAGCCAAAAAAATAACTACTTTCAAAAATCCCCCTAGATAATAAATGCAATAAGAAAATCAAATTAATTGAGTTTATTTCTGTATGAACGTTACAGACAAGAGCCTACAAACAGCAATAAAAATATTTATAATGAGCATAGGAAATTGTACCGTAAGCAGCTCTTAAAGACAAAGGAACAGTATTACACCAACAAAATTGAGACATCCGATAATAAAAGTAGGAGTACTTGGGATATTATAAATTATGAAACTGGTAGAAGCAAAAAAAAGGGGACACCAGAGATTGAAGACTTAAATGGGTTTAATGTCTTTTTCACCAGGAATGCTGAGAATATTGTACAGACTTTACCAACTACAACAAAGAACCCTGTTACACTGCTTAAAGCCTTGACACCAGGTGCAAATGTTTCACTTTTTCTTTGTCCTGTCACTTCTGCTGATATAAAAATTATTATCCAAAACTTAAAGAATAAGAAATCGGAAGATATTTACTGTGTTGCTGCATTTGTGATCAAGCATTGTTGTCCTTATATTGTTGAGCCTCTAGCTGATATTGTTAATACTTGTATTTCTGAGGGCAGTTTTCCAGCAAGGTTGATGATTGCAAAAGTTGTACCCATATCTAAAAAGGGTCACACTGCTGACCCTAAGAATTATCGACCCATTTCAGTATTGCCAACTTTCTCTAAAATATTGGAAACAATATTATGTCAAAGCCTTTTTCTTTTTTTGACTTACACCATCTATTTACAGATAGTCAATTTGGGTATAGAAAGAAGCTATCAGCTTCAGATGCAATATACAGACTTCAGGAGTTTGTACAGGAATATATGGAGGCTGGTGATGCATGTGGCTGTTTGTTGACTGACCTGTCATCAGCCTTTGATTCTGTTGATCATTCCTTATTAACCAGCAAGTTAGAGCACTATGGGGCCCGAGGAAAACCATTGGAAATACTTAAGTCCTACCTCAAGGATCGTTTTCAGGAGGTTCATGTGTTGAATAGGAAGAGTTCAGCCTTGCAACTAAACCGAGGTGTTCCTCAGGGATCGATTTTGGGACCGGTTTTGTTTATCATTTATGTCAATGACCTTTCCTTTTTTGTTGACCAACCATCAACACTTACTTTGCAATATGCAGATGATACTTCCTTTTGTGTCAAATGTTCAAGAGAAAAACCTCTGAATGATACATTCCGGACAATCTTGGAAAGGGCAAAGACCTGGTTTACGGCGAATGAGCTGTTTTTGAATGAATCAAAGAGAACTGAGCTATGTTTTAAATTACGGGCAAGTCATGGTGTCGGCCTTGGTGCCCCCAAGTTCCTTGGAGTCCTCCTTGATTCCTCTTTGGGGTGGCAACATCAAATAAATGCCCTAAATCAGCATTTATCATCATCCCTTTTTGCCATTAGAAAGATTCGCTTTACCATTGGCCAGGAGGCAGCATTGACTGCTTACCATGCGCTCTTTCACTCCAGAATGTCCTATGGTATCCTGGCATGGGGAAGTGCGGCTTTTACTCACCTCAATGCTGTTTTCCTGAGGCAGAAAAGTGCTGTTAGGGTAATAGCCAATGTACCATCTACAGAGACTGCAGATTATTTTTTCAGTAATGTGAATGTCTGTGTGTTTGATGATTTAAGATATATGTTTTTAAAATCCTTTTTTATTTACTTTTATGTGATCTTTATATTATGTGAGTGGTGTAGTATGTAGGTTTTTTAGATTGTATGTTTCAGACTTTAAATTTTACCTTATAATGAATTATCCATTGACGTATTTATGAAAATGTACATTTTCCAAAGACAAATAAATATTATGATTATGATTATGATGATTATACAAAGGGGCCGAAAAGGTCATTCCATGTTGCGACGCGCTTTCTGTGTATTTTAATTAAAGAGAAATGCTCGTGGAGCTATGAGGAGCTCCACCGAGATTTGTTAAAGTTCACTCACCTACTAGACCAAATATCCAATTCGTTTTCAACGATTCATCCAGTAGGCAACGCAATGCCTTGAAGCAAGCTGTAGAATGAGCGCGCAATTTGCCCGCTGCTCAATAAATCGGATAATAGGTTCGTTAGGCGCCACCAATTTTGTTACAGACCAAAACGGAAGTCACCACGCTATTCGTGGAACCTGCTTCAAGACCTTCACCCTGCAAGGTAAATCTAGCTGGTTGGAAGTACCAAAAAGATGCCACCTAATCACTAAAAGATTTCAATAGGAGTAACAATCCTGACTGCGTATGATTGAGCCAAATAAAACACGCCACAGAAACGATACTATTCATCTATTGTTCAGAAGGAATCATAAATATAATAAATACAAATTATTCGGATGCACAACCAACCGATAACTGGAGGCAGTCCAAAACCCTAAACTAATGCCAATAAAATTATGAATATTAAATAAAATATCCAATCAGTGCCAGTGGTAGTTTGGGATAGTTTGGGTTAGATGATGCAGATATAGGTTAAGAAATAAATAAATGAATAGGCACCGATTATGTGCTCAAGAGAAAAAGAGGAATTTGAATTTTGACTCCCGCGCGGAATTCTTATCACATAAAGCCGCTTAAAGAATTTGGGTGCAAGTACGTTACAAAAGTAATATTCCGGGGCTAAATGTAAGTTTACAACAAATAGGAAGAGGTAAAAATCACTTAGCTGGTGCGATAGCAGATCCAACTAACATCTAACTGGACCACGTCTGATGTTTAGCTACACACGGACGGCTTCAGGATACCTATAGCCAAGTCTAGTCCCGTTCAAGGAAGTTATATCCGGTGGGTGGATTACAAAGTTCCAGCAGTTCTAGCCGGGTGGGTGAATTACAAAGCTCCCGCAGTTCTAGCCGGGTGGGTGAACCCTCCTAACAAGAGGGTACACTAACTTCGTACATTACCCGACGGCTACCACAATGGCTTCCAAGACTGGAAAAGGAAACCCCAATAACCTCGCTTAGCGAGTTATTCCCGCATCTACAGCACTAAAACTAACAAGACTAAGTCGATATGGCTGACACGAGAATTTATTCGGTGATTATCGGCGAAATCCCATCCGGATGCCGGAGATCAACTCAAATTTAAAAACCGACAATCACCTAGGAATGCGGACTCGAAAGTAACCTTCCTTTCCGAAAAACCATGATGGAACTTGCAAGGCGATAACAGCGCAGGAACCTTACCAACGTGGCCTTTCACAGCAAACCTATGAAAATTGATCCTTAACATACGGCGCGCTAAACGACAGAGGTTATGGCGAATGCGTGGGAATCATATCCGGGGCGTTCCTATAAAACTCTCGAACGCAACAGGCTACAATTAGTGATAAAAACGGACTGTCACAATGTTAAAAATTAATCCGAAAAACTGAGTCCAATTTCCCCTCGGGAGGACATTTGACGTCTGTGTATTCGTAGAGGATCTTTGAGAGTCAGTAACCTTGTTATCATTACTAAAACCCTGGTCGACGTTCTTGGGTATTTCATAATAGCGCTTGCTTCCTTGGCATGTTCAGTGGAGCCCTGAGAGAGTTACAACAAGGTATCATTTCCGGAGCTTTAACCGCTAGCATAGCTCTTAACTCTGAACTTGTCAAGGTTTTTCCTTCAACTGCACAGGTTGTGGGTGCTCCTTCTTTTGATTAGTTTTGGGAAATCTATCGACTCCCCTGAGCCTTTGGTTATATTAACAGGATCCATGAGAGTTCCCACTAGTAAGGGGCAAATAGTCACCAGCTATGGTGCCCCCTACACAACCGGAAGACTTTATACAACTAGGTGTGCCAAGTGCCCCGAGGTTAATCGCTGGGGATCAGACTCATTTCCAGCGATCCATCCCATCGGTGCGCACAATCAACACCTTGGAATTGAGGAAGCTTTTATAGTGGTACTTCATCGACGCAGTTCGGGCGGTAGCCAGAACACCTGTATTCCTTGATCCACTACCTCTTACGAGGGTCGTGAGGTTCCAAGTGTTTCAAGCAGTTTACAAACAATAACAAATATATTTGCATTGCTTTAAACAGAACCATGTTATTAGTATCGGTATTAAATACAAAAAACCGTTCGCTGAACTGCGAAAAATTTGCCTATTGTTGCAAAAATAAAAAGGAAAAATATATTATTTTTGAAATTTTTACCGGACTGATATTTATAGAAAATTATATTCAGATTCAAGTGAATTGTAACATCGCACTAAAGCTGCAAGTAAAAACATTTGAATGGAAGAAAATTAAGAAGAATTATATTCTTTTAATATTTGTATTGTTTTAAATAGGATCATATGAATATTTTGTAGCATTTTATTTACAAATAAAACATAAAAAATAGCATATTTTGCCCTAATACAGGATTCACCCTAATAGCAAATAATTTCCAGACTCAACTGAAACACAGCATCGCACTAAAGCCGCAAGCGAAAAGCAACATGATCTCTGGTGTCACAAATGTGATTCGATGATCGACGGCGAAAAATGTTTGGATATATCCGGAAACTATAGCTTTTTGCACCAAAAATGCAGTAAGGAACAGAAAAAGTGCCAAGTAAGTGATTTTTAGGATTACAAGATAATCTAAGTCTAAAATTTGCTAAGCGTTTTGAGAAGAGTTTCATCTAGATTGTCAAAAATATGTTTAAAAAAGACCAGTCATATATCTATAAATATAATATGTATGCAGTTTGTTTAGCCAGTAGTTTATTGAATTATTTATTTAGCACTTGGCTAGTTGAAAACCAACAATAATATAAAAAATCAATACAACTTCTTCAACACATGGCATTAAGAATTTAAGTAACGAATCGAACATTTGGAGTCGCCTTAGTTTGCAAAGAATGCAATGTAAATTAGTAACTTTTTAAGCTTGGTTGCCCTTACTTGTTCTATTATATTAGAAGTTAAATACCTTGGCAATAAATTGTGTTCAAGCTTATAAATGAAATGGAGGTTTGCTATTTCCATGCTTCATTATAATGACAACCATTCCAGCGCACTCAACAGGATATTAATTAGTACAAGAAAAATGATTGTCTTAAAAATAAATCTCCAAGGAGAGACAGACATGTACAGATAGATATTTTCCTAAACCATTTTTTCCCAGTTTCTTACAAATATATTGCACATGATTACCAAAGTCCAATTGTGGGCCTAGAAAAACCCCCAAATATTTAATTTCCTATACAAATTCAATCGTTTTGTACTGTTAACTGCCTGTTATTAATTTATAGTTAATCTTGGTTCGATATTTGGGCACTCAACTTAAGCTTATTTCCACACTGCCCTTTATATAATATAGAAAGATCTCCATTCAGGGTGGTAGTTATTTCCTCAAAATCAGTATCAGATACAAAAATAAGAGTATCGCCAGCCAAAAGGCAAACAATACTATTTAGCAGAATTTTATGAATATAATTTACATATATTATAAATAGTAGAGGACCTTGTCATTTGATACCTGTCCTTAAGATAATTGTCAATTTATTCTAAAACTCCAGCACCCACACCTTAAGACCGTAACCTGCTTACCAAAATTTCTCTACCCATGGTCTCAAGTGCACGATCTAAATCTATGAATACACTAAATATGGTTTTACCTTTGTTAATTAATACCTTCTCCCCATATTGCTGTGATGTACTAAATAGCGGACTCGCACGAGTGCCCTAAAATTATTGTAAATTAATTATTATCTCCAAAATACAACTTTAATTGGGCACACTATGATTTTGTCAACTGTTGATAATAGATTTAAAGTCCGTCATAACCATAGGCTTGGTCATTTTGGGTATTGGCTCCACTACACCAGTTTTCAACTCGCTTGGGAATACACCGAAGTTCAGAGACGTGTTGATCAAATGCAGGAGAGGATAGCCGATAATAAACAAGGTGTCTTTTACCAATTTCATATTTAAGTAATTGTCTCTGATATTTTTATTTTTTAGATCTAGCACCGTGTTTTTAAGATCCCTCATAGTTATCTTTTTAACTTCTATGGTCGCTTTCAAGAGTTTCCATACGATTTTCACCGTCTCCGTTTGGTCTCTCAGTGCTCTCTTAAGCTGTCCAAATAAAAGTCATTTAATACAAGTTTTACTTAATCTCTCCATTATATCCTCCAAAATCTATTTCTGAGTACCTTGTTTATTTTTTTATGGCAGTGGCACACACACTAAAAGGAGATCCTATGGCACTTAACGAGCGGTGTGTGTGCAAAGATGTTGATTGACACGGTTCTTGAGTAGTTGTAGTGATGCAGTGCACCAGACAAGGGGTCCTTGTAAAGCGACGTTCTAGGTATTTCCAGTTGTGCGACGAAATGGTGCGCTCTTGCCGTCTGGCGTTGCTGGGGGTGGGGTTATTCGGGCCAAATCCTGGGAACATCTGCCGTAAAAATATCTTTAAAACAGGGAAAGCTCGGCCACATGTCTGCGGTGTTCCAAGCTATCCAGATCCCGGGTCAACTATTGTTTATTAATATTTGAAAGGTTTTAATTGGGCAGTAAAAATCAAAGGCATACGAAAAGGTATAAATAAAGCTATTTATGAGAATATCTACATCTTGAGATATATCGTAAATATCCTCAAATTTATCGCAGAGATAGTTATTAAGTTGTTCAATTCGATCGCCTGACATGTTTCTTTTTTTATACTCTTGCCTTTTACTTGATTTTTTTACATATTGTTCCATTAATATATGGAATTCCAGGGCATAGTGGTCTCCAAATGAAAAATCTTTTACAAATGTCCTTTCGATAAAAAATTTGTAAAACAGTAATCCAACTTAGATTTAGATGTAACCCCTAAACAATTAGTACACACTCGAGTATATTCAGAACTAGTAATTTCTAGGCTAAAACATTGTAGTATATCAACAACGTGTCTTTTTCTTGTGGCTTGTAAAAGTCAAGATTTAGGTCTCCACAAACAACAATTTTATCACATAATTTGAGACACTCACCTATAACAGAGTATAAACTATCAAGAAATACCTCATATGAACTTAAATTAGACCTATAAACACACACAATACATGTTTTTAAGTTTCCTATCTCTATTTCAATACCACAACATTCAAAATACATTTCAATACACAATTTTTCAATAAACCTTAACACTTTAAAATTTTTATTTTTATTTACAAATATAGCTGTACCCCCATGAATTTGTTTTTGTCTTGAAAAATGACATGCTAATTTATATTTATGTCCTATATCTATATCTAAAATATCGTCATTCATAAACCAATGCTCCGCAACACAAAAAATAGTTGGTTCATTTTCAGCGAGAATAACCTGCAGAGAAATTCTGTTTCGGTATTGTGGATAAAGCTCAGTTTTAGTGCATGTTGCCGAAGGTTCCAAACCCCAACATAGCTGAAAAGAATTATTGTTATATTTTACCTGCGGCTTTACGGAATTTGTCGATTTGCCCTGTATATTTCATTTCATTACAGCAAAACGTATCCTCAAAATAAAACACTCCAATTAAACTAAATATTTCTTTTTAATTAAGGTAATGTTTATTAAAATAAAAATTAAATCTACATGCAAATACACTGTAAATATCAAATATATTATAATTACTGTGAAATACATGCAACATAATCATTTTAATGGGCAAAAAATTAATATAGTATTTGCCCAATATGGCTAATATATTGGTTTTATATTATTAAATGGCGGTAATATATATAAATTTAATTAACATTTTTTGGCTTTTCATAGACACATGAATGAAATAGTGCCCTATGTCTAAATTTTTTGTTTATAGTCACACGTAAAATATGCAGTAGATATCCCTCATATTTGCAATATTTTAGGCTTCGTTTACACCGTGTATATTTTTACAGGTAAGAAGAATATCGATGTCAACTAGTACTGAAGAAGTTACCGGCAAACCAAAGCTGTGGCTTTTGCAGAGAAACTGTTCGGAAACATGCGAAGCTGGTTGTATTATAATCGGCGAACGAACAAAGTTACACTCTTGTATCACTTGTTGTGATGAACATAATTTTTGTAACGCGGGAAACGCTGCCGGCAGGTTTAATTTTTTTTTAGATGATGTATTTAAAAAGATCTCCAATATTCTTATTATACAAGATTAATACAGTTTTTATACCTCTTTAAGATAATTTTAAGATATGCAGCAGGCATATGTCATTCCATATTTTATAAAAAATTATTGCAATATATTAAAATTTCCAATACCTCATTTGCGTCTTCTATTTTATTAGCTAAAATATTTATATAATTCTGCGTCTCTTAAAACACACATTGTCAGCAAGTGCTCCTAACGATCTAGGAACTTATTGGTCCTTGTTGTTTTTTATTAGTAAATTTTTCGATGTTTTTTCGTTATAGGAATTTTCCAGTTTGCTGATTATCCCTTGGACTTCTGAAACTTGTTTTCTTAGTTATTAGCATTATAGTCAAATTCTTCGTTAGATATATATCTAATAATATATCTCAAGGAACCAAACTAAGGTAAGGTCAAAAATTCAGGAATTCTAGGACGTTCACAACTGTGAGGTTTTATAGTCAAACCTAAATCACAATTGTGAACAGAA
The DNA here is from genome assembly GCA_016904865.1 of Pissodes strobi. Taxonomy (NCBI): domain Eukaryota; kingdom Metazoa; phylum Arthropoda; class Insecta; order Coleoptera; family Curculionidae; genus Pissodes; species Pissodes strobi. The sequence goes on along the minus strand of MU188419.1, from coordinate 16,765 downwards.
TGATAATAGTTAATACCAGGAGACAACAGTGAAAGTCACAATTGCGAACAACGGTGGATCTGTCAGTTCTGGGTACAAATAACCAGAATTCAAAATTTTTCCAGGACGTTCACAACTGGGAAGTCTACTAGTCAAAACTAAACATCACAATTGCGAACAGAATGGTAATGGTTAGTATCCTAATTGCGAACAACCGTGGATCTGTGAGTTCTGGGTACAAATAATAAAAATTCTACAACTGTGAATTTTGGTAGTCAAACTAAAAATCACAATTGTGAAGAGAATGATAATGGTTACTATCAGGAGCCAACAGTGAAAGTCAAAATTGTGGACAACCGTGGATTTGTGAATTCTGGGTACAAATAATAAAAATTCTATTTTTTTCCAGTACGTTCACAACTGGGAAGTCCGGTAGTCAAAACTAAATATCACAATTGCGAACAGAATGATAATGGTTAGTATCAGGAGCCAACAGAGAAAGTCAAAATTGCAAAAACTCATGGATCTGTGCGTTCTGGGTACAAATAATCAAAATTCTAAATTGGCCCAGGACGTTCAGAACTTTCAGCTTTTGTAGTTAAAACTAAATATTACTCACAATTCTGAACAGAATGGCTATGGTTATTATCAGGAGCCAACAGTGTAAGTCACAATTGCGAACAACAGTGGATTTGTGAGTTCTGGGTATAAATAATCAAAATTCAAAATTGTTCCAGGACGTTTCCAACTGTGAGGTTTGGTAGTCAATACTAAATATCAAAAATATGAACAGATAGAATGATAATAAAATTAGTGTCAGGAGCCAGCAATAATAGTCAAAATTGCGAGCAATCACGGATCTGTGAGTTCTGGGTACAAATAATAAAAAATTCAATTTTTTTGCAGGACGTTCACAACTGGGAAATCTCACTCAAACTCAAACTCAATATGCTTTATTGTTCTAACTACAAAGTCATTAACAAAGCACTAAAACTAAAATTCCTTGTCATAGTATTAATCTATAGTAGATAAGTATTCGTCTTAGGTTTTTTCTTTGTTCATTATGACACACACATAGATACAAGTAAGAAATAACAGTCGCATTTGTCTTTTGTTACAACACACTCACAGAGTAAAATTATACAAGAAAGAATGTAAACATTCAAGAAAATAACTATCAAATAATTAAGTGTACAAAGAAGCTATCAAATAATCAAGTGTATAAAGAAGAGTTTACAAAAGAAAAGTTTACAAAAGAAAAGTTTACAAAAGAAAAAAAGAAAAGATTTTTTAGCCATCAACACCTGCATTTCTCAGTCAAGAGGGTCTTGGAAGTATTCATCCAAAGAGTAGTATGCCTTTTTTAGCAGAAATGTCTTAACACCCCTTTCAAAAGTACTTTTGTTAGCTGACAGTAGGATGCTCAGAGGAAGCTTGTTAAAAGTTTTTATACCATCGTAAAAAACAGAATTTTTAACCAAAGAGGAAGTTGGTATAGGCGAACGCAGCGAACCTAACACTCTGGTTGGATACCTAGGATTTCTCACCATAAATTTGTGCAGATGCTTAAAGATTACATTTACCGTCTCTAAAATATAAATACATGTGAGTGTTAGTATGTTTAAGCGAATAAAAAGGGGACGACAGGAGTCAAGAGGCTTTGATTTGCAAATATACCGGAGTGCTCTTTTCTGAATAACAAACAAACTCTGGATCAAATAATTACTTGCACTACCCCAAAACACAATCCCATAGCGAAGATGTGACTCCAACAATGCATGGTAGACTGTCTTCCCCATTTCCGAACCAAGTTCCTGGACACATACCCTCACTGCGAAACAGCCAGATGATATTCTACCAGCCAGAGTAGAAATATGAGAAGAAAACCTAAGTTTATCATCAATAGTTAGACCCAGAAATTTAGTCTCTGGTTCACAGTGAACTGGGAGGTCCCCTATAGATATGTTATGAAGGTTGCACTTAAAGGAAAGTATTTTGGTTTTTCCAGCATTCAAAGTTAAAAGGTTGGAGTCACACCAGGATTTTATGATAAGAAGATCATTCAGTATGGATTGGTGAAGCGAAACTGAGTCTTTATTGTGCAACAGAATGGTGGTATCGTCAGCAAATAAAGTATAATCACCATTGATTTGAAGTTGTGCCATATCATTTATATATATCAGGAATAAAACAGGACCCAAGACTGAACCCTGAGGAACACCGTCGCTTATGGCCTTAGATGACGAGCACTCAGACTCCCAGGTGACCCGTTGACTACGTCCCGTTAAAAAGGAAGTAAACCAAGATAATGGAATCCCTCGAAAACCATAGCACCTAAGCTTTTTTAGCAAGATATCATGACTAACGCAGTCGAATGCTTTAGAGAGATCGCAAAAGCCGACTGCCGCTGTTTCGTTTTTATTAATGTAATGGTACAAGTCTTTCATGAGGTGATAAATAGCATCAGTCGTACCTAGTCCTTCCTGAAAACCAAACTGACTTAAGCTTAGGATCTGGTTTCTCTGTAAAAAGGATAGCATTCTCAACTTTACCAGTTTTTCTATCAACTTTGATAGAGTGGACAGCAGAGATATCGGTCGAAAGTTTGATGGATCCCTTAGAGAACCCTGCTTATGAATAGGAATAACCTTTGCTTTTTTAAAACAGGGTGAGAAGGACCCAGTCTGCCAAGAAACATTTATCACCTGTACCAAGGTTAACAGTGCAACTTCTGGCAGATTCAAAAATATCCTGGCAGAAAGACCATCCCCACCACAACTATTTTTATTTTTAATAGAGTGTAAGGCCTTCTTAAGTTCCCCAAGGTCAGTTGGATGAAAGAAAAACGAGTTTGGGACCGCTACCTCAGACAAGTACTCAAGAGGATCATTTAATGGATGTAAATTATTTTGGAGGTTCGATGCAATACCACAATAGTAATCGTTAAGGCTATCCAGAGACATTACAGGAGATCGAAATGGTCTAAAACTACTTCGATGACGGATGTCATTTACTATTTTCCAACTTTCTCTATTTCTATTCCCAGAGTTATATAATCTGCTTGAATAGTAGGAATTTTTAGCCGCTTTAATTAAGTGGCGATAAAGAGAGCGGTATTTATTAAAATAGTTATGATACCATTGACAATCAGTGAACTTACGAATACTATATAAGGAACGCAAGTTTCTAGAAGATATTTTCAAACCCTTTGTGAACCAGGATTTATTGGATTGCTCTTTCGGTTTTATTTTTTTAATTGGAAAAGCTTGGTTGAACAGACTTACAATTTTAGAATGGAAGGCACCTACTGAGTCCGATTGAGTAAGGACAGTTTCCCAGTTAACAGAGGAGCATAGCGAGTAGAAGTTCTGATAATTCTGGCGTCCAAAAATTCTACCATACCGTGGTGCCCCGCTAGCATTGCCCAATATGTTACCACTTATATTACAGAGAACAGCCTCATGATCTGACAAAGCAGCACTGACGACAGAACAACTAACTACCTCGAGGCTAAAAGTAGAGCAGATATAATCAATAGTTGAAGATGATTGGTGTGTTATGCGTGTTGGTGACTTTACATGCATTTGCAAATTAAAACACTCCAACAGATGACACAATTGCATTGCAGAAGGGGAACTCTCTTCGTCATAATTAATGTTGAAATCTCCTGCCAAGATTATAGATGCAGAACTGGAAATTTCAGACAAGATTGATTCTAAACCAGCAAAAAATATTTCACAATTGGAAGATGGAGAACGGTATATGCATATTATATATAAATTTTGAGTAGTTGTGAAAATTATAACAAACTCAAAGAACATTTCTGATAACAGATAATCAAATTTAGTAACAGGACGAAAAGAATTTCCCTCCAAGAACAGTTCATGTAGTAAAACCATACAGCCGCCATGAATCGATTCTTTTCTACAATACTTAGACAAGACAACATACTCTGCCACACTTAAAAGCTCCTCCTGCTTTAACCAATGCTCAGATAGTAGCACAATATTTGGTGAGTTGTGATCATTTAGAATGATGGAGAGTTCATTGGTTTTGTTCCTTAAAGACTGAACATTCAACAGGAATATGGTAAGATCTTTGTTGCTTGCTATGAGGCTATTGCTTTTTGCGTCAAGTGGCTTAAAAAAGATTGACTGAGTTCTGTACTTAGATCTGTACCATTCCTTGAAACATCATGGTAATTTATATTGCGGATAGATTCTAGATGCACTGAACATGACGTATCACTCTCCATGAAACTGATGGATGAGGAGCCGGTAGAGTCTATAGAAAATATGAAACAGTCCACTAGGTATTCTGCAATATGGTATTTTTCTATTGGGCCAGGTGATATAATAGGGACAAAGTTGGCATTAGGGACCCTATGTAAGCACCTACCCCAAAGTAAATTTTGGGCAGCTATCCTTTTATTTAAACCTGGTTGATTAAAGCCTCTTGGTGAACTGACGATAATCAAGTTTGTGTGTGTCAACTTTCCCAGTCTCTCGGAAATAGCTTCTAAGCAAGGCAGCTTTTCTCTGTAAATATCCTGGTCATCAGAAAACAGTATCACAAAATCATCCTTGGTAAAGCGATTGGTGCCATAGCTCAGACTCAGGTCAAGTAACCCCATTATGCCCAGTTTTCCTGTCATCTGGCAGTTAATATCGAACTTGCCTTCTGTGAATCTTTTAAACAAAGAGAGGTACCCCTGAGTCTGAAAACCAGCGATAAACAAACGGTTTCTCGGCGCGCTTGTATGTCCAACATCAGAATTACCTGTCTGAGGGTCCAAAAAACTGGTGATTCTATGGGAGTTGCCTACTTGTGCAGAACTTTCCAATATAGCTAATTGTTGTTTTAAGACTTTTAGTTCCTTCATATAGCCACCATTCTCTCTTTCCAGAACATCAATGCTGACAATCATGTTTTTGTTCAGATCACATAACTCCTTGATCTGGGTATTTAAGCGTTCTTCTAGCTGGGTACTGGTTATGATGTGCTCCTTCAGCTTCGCTTCTTCCTCTTGAAGATTCAGTAGGGAGGTACGTAGTGTTTCCATTTCATTTTGTTGTTGTTCAATTTGAGACATTAGCTTCTTCTCTGCTTCGTAAACCATGTCATCAAAAGCTACACTATTTCTCTGGAGCCGTTTAATATGCTTATCTCTCGCTTCCAGATCAGCTTTGAGCTTTTCAATAGAAGCATTCAATTCGTTCAACATTTGGTCATTGCCCTGTTTCTGTTCTTGGCATTTTGTTGAGCAAATGATCTTATACCCTCCTATCTTGATTACGTCATTACATCGTTCCAAACAGCTAGTATGAAATATGCCCAAGCATAGAGTGCAACAGAAGTTTGCATAATTCTTATTCTTGCAACAAGTGAAAGTTTTTTGCATCTTTACGTTTTATACTATAAGGCTATGCTACAACTAAATCACGAGTTAGCACCTAAATAAGTTTAATAGTATTTAATACGCAATTATGTCAGTAACAGACCGTCGAAATTTAAAAATAATAAAAACGCTTTTCTTTTTTTCTTTTTTCTTAATTACTAACCAGAAACATATAGAAAATAAAATCAGTAGTCTATTGAAAAGTAACCAAAGTTAAAAGAAAGTACACATATTTACTCAAAATTTAAATTTGTATCCTAATCTTGACCTGTTCAGAGATTTGCTATCGCATGGTGGCACCAAACACTAATTATTTATTATGCTTTATACAGCTTAAAAGTGGTGAAGAACAGCAGCTGGTTTGGTATGCGTCTTTCTCGCGTTAGGCGTAGGAACTTGGTAGTCAAAACTAAATATCACAATTTCGAACAGAATGTTAATGGTTAGTATCAGGAGCCAACAGTGAAAGTCAAAATTGCGAGCAATCGTGTCAGTTTTGGGTACAAATAATCAAAATTCTAAATTGTTGCAAATTTTTATTTTACACACCAAAAATACAGGAAGAAAAATATTATTTTATAAAAAAAATTATAAAATTAAAGGAATTATTTATTTATGATTGAATGAAAAAAAAGAACAGTTGCTTGATTTATTCGACTACAAATAAACGTTACATTTCATAAATCTAAATTTTGATCGGCTTGTAGATCCACGAAGCCTGGATCTGTGATGATTCTGTAAGGCATCAGTACACAAGCACCGTCAAATTTTTTTATCTTCAGACGGTAATGATGCAGCGGTTTTTCTTTTCTTCTCATCAGTTTCTGGTCCTCTGTTTGCCTGCCTTTCATCATCTTCTTCAGGTTTACGTTTTTTTGTTCCTGATACTAAGTATTCTCTGTTTGTAACCTTAAGTCTAATAGTTCCAGAGGTTTTTATCTCCCTCCAGATAACTCGATAATTTTCAATACAAAGAAATGTAAAATTATCTTCAAAGGCCACTTTTGCCCTGAAAATAGATCTATAATATTTCAGCATTTGGTCGCAAATGTCGACTTCTTCCATGCTTTGATTGTAAACTTTACGTTTGGACATTTTATTTCTATCATTTTTTTTTGCTATTATTCCACTTGTATAGTGTTTCTTCCGATTGCGATTCATACGCCGTTGAACACATGATAACAGATTTGCTGCTCTTCCATGTCCTTGCGGGAATGTTATTAATTCTGTCGACAAACTCTTTAGATTCGCCGCGCGTCATACCTTTGTCACTCTTGAATTTACAGCATTTAAGTGGATTCGCTATAATAGTATTAGTATCATCAATATTTATTTCTGCTAATTTATTTAATAGCGGAACGGCATTCACACATCTGTCAAAAAATATGGAGATTCCTGGTTGAGGTGTTTCAACGAAGCATTACTACTGAAGGGCCCAATTCTAAATATCTATTAGGTACATTGGTCAACGCTTGAGAGATTTTGCGGTCAAGCACTGTTCCAGTACTTGTAGTTACAACAATTTTTAGTTTCACTGATGGGCGTGGTTTATTAGGACAGCGATCAAGGAAAGGGATAACATACATTACTATCACAGTTCATTTTCCTTAACAGTCTCACATATCACAAATTAGTTACAAAATTTCAAAACAATATCTCAGCCCAGTTCAAAACACTCAAAAATTTTCCTATCACTTATTGATCTTATTTTAGTAAGGTTCGTAGTCTATACAGAGTAATGCACAAACGTCATATGTTCTTTGTTAATTTCTTGGTCCAAACGGTTTTTAAATTGATATCTGGAGGTGGAGCTGACAGTGTTGTTACTTAGACCATTCCAATGGTAGACCACTCTATTAGTCAGGAAATTTCTTCGAAGTAGCTTATTACATTTTTCTTTGGAAAGTTTTTGGTTATGCCCTCTTAAATTATGATTATGATTAAAGTGGTAGATTTCCCTCAGGTTACATGCATAGTGATTATTCAATATCTTAAATGTTTCTACAAGATCGCCCCTAGTTCTTCTTTCCTTTAACGTTGTAAGGTTCAGCTTTGCTAGACGTTCCACATAAGGCATTGTGGTAATTTGGTCATACGTCTCTGCACCCTTTCAATCTGTTCAATGTCCTTTACATAATATGGATTCCAGACAGATGGGCATACTCGAGCTTAGGTCTTACATATGATTTGAGCAGTTTCAGTATCATTTCTTTAGACAGGTCTTTAAAGGATTTTTGAATTAGGTAGATCATTGTGTTCGCTTTTTTGCACATTTGTGCTATGTGAGTTTCCCATTTTAAGTCAGAAGTGATGGTGATTCCCAGATCTCTTTATTTTGATACTGATATTATTTTTGTTGGCTCAAAGTAATAGTTAAGCTTTGGATTGTTTTTACCAATATGCAAGAGAGTGCATTTAGTGTCGTTCAGGGGCATTTTCCATTCTCCAGCATGTTGTTTGTTTCCTTTTTTATAAATTGGAGTAACTATGGCTTTCTTCCACACTGCGGGAAACTCTCCTGTACTAATAATATTGTTAAGCAGGTTAGATAGTGGCTCTTTTATAGTTTTAACACAGTTTTTTAGAAATACTGGTGGGATTTCATCAGGCCCTGGACTAGAGTTAGGTTTGAGTGATTTAATTGCATCCTCCACTTTTTCTGGTGTAAATATAATATTGCTAATTTCCAATCTGGAGTAGGTCTCTAAAGGGAGCCTAGGCATAGCCGTGTTTGAGTCCAGTCTTGTGAAGACACTCTCGAACTGCTCTGCGAAGCATTCTCCAACTTCCAAACTTGACTCGTATGTTTGTTGGGTGGTTTTGTCCATTATGCTGAAACTGATATGTCTGGAGTTGAGGGTACGAATTATGTATGAATAGAACTGTTTATTATTAGTTAATAGATTGTGTTCATAAGTTCTTCTAGCTGACACTATGCATACTTTAGTTTTATTACTTTGTTGTTGATGTTTGTGATAGTTTTCTTCAGTTTTACTATTCTTATATTTATGCCAAAGATCTCGTTTCTTCTGGATCTCCTTAAAGACTTCCCTGGTCAGCCACGGATTTTGGGTGTTAAATTTTTAAGGTTTGATGGGTATATGTGTTTCAATTGTTGTAGTTATTGCTTCATAAATGTCTTCTATACTAATAGTGTTTGCTGATTGATATTGTGAGTGATTTTGCTGGTCATGGAAAACGAATGTTGAATTCGAAACTTGCGGCAACTTAAATTTATTAAAATTGTAGAAAAAAGTAAAATGTACCTTACCGTCCACATCAGAAACCCTGACAAGGACCCTCATTGCAACCCTGTTCACGGCATCTGCGACATGCATGAATATTCACGTGTCCGTCTCTTCATTACCGCAACGGGTAACACTGTCCAAATCAATCCTACCGCAGTTATTGATGACGGCTTTGACCTTTGTTGCATAGATCATACCATTAGTTTCAAAAGTAGGAAACCAAAGCCGACGGGGTCTATTCTAGGGTTCAAATCGCCTCCTAGAATCCATCCCGCTCACTGAAGACACCCGCAACTTCCGCTATCTCAGGGCCTCTCTACAATCACAGATTTGGCGTCAACAGTTCTTCTCCATCCAAACCACTCCATTCCCTAGTAGAAGGGGCTAGAAGAAGGTAAACGACTCATGGATTCCAATGTGGAGGACATAACCAAAATAGTCTGAATCGTCCAAACTACTTGTTAAGTGTAATTAGAAGGCCACTGCAGCTGTGCTGTAAAAATATAGGATGTTGTGACCTGTGTAAATGTCCATGAAATATGGACGCAGATTAGATAAATCTATATATAATTATTATCCGAGTATTTACACGTTCTAGTAAGAGTTTAATTTGTATTCCTTTAGTTTCAGTTTAACATTTTAAACATTACCAGTAACAATGTTTCGTGATATCATAAACTTTGTGATAAAGCGTGATAAAATTGTAATTTTAGATAAGAATTTCACATAATTCTGGTAATTACAACAATAAAAATACTTAAATTGTTCTGAATTTAATGCTTTTGTTTTGTGAGCTTTTCCCATCTTTCCGTACGAAAACTCCAGCACGGTCGCTTGTGCCCAGGGGCCCCCCTCATACTTACCCTTTACATCCACCTCCCTCTAACACACCTGCACCCACCCCCCTTCATACATAAAACTCAATACTCAATACTCAATTTATTGGTAAATTGTACATATAATGTAATACTTTTACAGGTCAAGGAAGTCAAAGAAATAATATTTTTATCCGATCGGACGAAAAACGACACCTTTCCGAGGTGTTCTCTCACCGCAAAAGTCATGATTCCAGTATATTGTATGCGTTGCTTGGCAACATGCAATAACTGTACAAGAATAGAAAATAACAGTCCGGGAATGTAACATTTCTGTCATATTCAAACGCCTTGTTTGTCAGATCTGACGTCTATCAAAAGTAACATTTAGCTGAAGTTTCCGTAGCTACGTAATAAAATTCAAGCTCGCTCGATTCAATACTTGATATTATGTTGAGTTCAAATTTAAAACACCGTTTTTATTTACAGTAATATTTGGCTCTATTTATATAAGTAATTAATTCGATCGGATAAAAAATAGTGTGTGCAACTCGTAGGAAAAGCACATTCCAGGACTCCTGTGTTGCTGGCCTCGGCTGCGCCTCGTCCAGCAACTACCACAGTCGTCCAGGAATGTTTTGCTTTTCCTCCTAGTTACACAATATACTATTGTATAAAACTTAATAGTATATTATTTTATATGGAGGAAAAGTAATACTTTTCATGGCGCGCTCGTGTTTAACAGCCGAACGGAGTGAGGCTGGTAATAGAGGGCAAGCCATGAAAAGTAGCTTTTCCTCCAAATAAAATATGCTGTTTTTTCTTCAAATGTAGACAAATTAATGCAAAAACGTCGCTTTTTAATAGTAATAATAATTATTATTAAAGATAAGTTGGTTCGCAAGGCGGCTTAGACCGGTGCGGTGTCGGTGAATAGGCTCAGTTTGTTGCTATAATAATGTCATATAAAGCTGTCAGTGGACACTGTCAACAATAATTATTTTTTTAAAATTGCGTTTTCGATTGCGTTTTAATTTCGTATTGATAAGCAGTTATTGAGTAAGTTCGATTAAATAATAACCAATTTGTTCCTAAATTAGTGATTTTTAGAAATGCAGTCCCAAATTGAATGATAAATACAAATTTTAGTTTAATAACTCTTGAGTTGTTGACGCTTATTTTGATGTTTGTTTGTATTGTATCTATGTTGATATGACAACACTTTTACCTCCGCCGGCGGAAAAGTGAAAAGTAAAGCTCCGGCGGAGGAAAAGCGAAACTTCACTGCCGCCTACACAGTCGAGTAATGATGGATTTACTGACGTTTGAAGAAAAAAATACTTATTAAAAATACATATGATTAAAATTACACTTATTTAAAACATTAATTAAAATGGACATTCAAATACATGCAACATAAAATACATACACTATCATCAAATAAGTCATTTAATGAAGATTGTCAAAGTCACTAAAGTCATTATGCAAAAATTCATTTACAGAGAAAAATTCTTTTTCAATACAGTATAATTTCAACTTTTCCTTAAACACTCGAGGACTTAAAAACTTCACTGCCTCCGGCAAAGCATTATAAAAAAGTATGCCAAAGTAATCCGTACCGCATCTGGTTCTTGAGAGCCTATGAAAGTTCGGCACAATGTTGCTTCGAACTCTTGTAGGATAATTATGAATATCAGCATGAGTTGTGAGAGAGAGTTGTCTATTCTTAATGTATACTAGACAATTCAGAATATACAAACTGGGAAAAGTCAGAATGTGCAATCTACGAAACATTCCTCTACAGTCCTGTTGGTACCCCGCACCAAGTATAACCCTCACACATCTCCTTTGCAAGCGAAAGATTCTTTGTGCGTGACTAGAATGCCCCCAGGAGAGAATTGCATAGGCCATATTAGCACCAAACAACCCATGATATGCACACATCAAAGTTTTAATAGAGACAGTGGCTGACCAATTTCAGATGAGATATATACAACGAGAGAGTTTATTACATAGATTTAGGACATGAGCCTCCCAGGTTAGACCCTGATCAAGGTAGACTCCCAAGAACTTTACTTCCATGATGCAGTCTCTTAAAAGAATCTGCTTGGTTTCTTCTCAAAGAAAAGTTTATGTCAATCAATCAATCAATATCATTTATTTCATTTTTGTACAATATTTATATGTCCTACTTCACAGTCGCTAAGCTATGTATATACAATATGTGTTTTTATACTCCGGCTCCTTAGAGCAGCGCTGAGCAACACAGCCCTGCATATAACTAACCCTTATCCAAGGGCTGGTCGATGTTCCGACCTAATGACCGTGTTTGGCAACCTGCAAGATCGATAATATTCTTTGGGATATGTCCCTTCAATAACGCTTTCAATGTTATGCGTGAGTTGGTGGAAGGTATTCAGATTTTTAGGTATTTTAGCTGCGTGTTAATGTTGTGGAGAAAACTTGATAAAAAAAAACTCCACTTCTCGTTTCTTTGGTTACTCATTCATACGCCATTCACTCTCTCATTCATTCATTCATTGTATATGTTTAGTGGGCTGCTGCATTTAGTAGCACCCTGGTGAGGTAAGTATTGTATTGTATTATGTACCGTGAATCGTAGTCCATAATTCGCCACAGGGTATAGGGAACACAGCGCACTGTCGCGTACGTGGAATGACTATGGTCTGAGCCGGTTTGCCCATCCTTTATACCGGGGGCGTTGGCCTAAGAACTATATCCGGCTGGCTCCACCCACTGCCACTTGTGGGCGGAGTCCGCCAGATATACTCTGGCCGTTTAGGTTCCAATGTTCATTTCTGCACTCCTGATAGTCGATTACTTTGACTTGGAGTATAAGATAGTTTTAGGGGTGGCTATGTCCCTCGGGAACCGATGGGATGCATATACATGTATTATTTACATATTTACAATTAATTTTACTATTTAAATTTACAATTATGTACAACTATATATTTATATCTTGATTTTGAGGGAGCCTGGGTGCTAGATAATAAAGAGTAGTGCCCCGGTGTATTGGGCCATGGGGTGGTCGGTGGTCTGGGTCATGGCGCTCGTCGGCTATGTGGGCTGTTTCTGGGGAGCCGCGTACCCCCACGTCGTAGAACCTGCATGCTAGGCGGTCAATGTGTTCACGTATGTACTCAATGCCCGCCCAGTCATGCAGGTCCTGTATCCTGGTGCGCCAGTGCGCCGAGAAGACATCCCGCAGGTGCCTATTTTGGATCACTTGTACTGCGCTTAGGTGTCGTTCAGCCACAGAACACCAAACCGGTGCCCCATATAAAAGGGTCGGTCTGGTTATAGCTTTGTATAGTGTCAGTTTGTTTCCGGGGCTAAGCGGGGAATTTCGCCTCACGAGTATCCCAAGTATATCCACTATGGTTTTATTCTTAACTTTTATGTGTTTCATATGTTCTCGGAATCTTAGCCCTCTGTCTAATACTATGCCCAGGTATTTTAGTCTGTCTTTAGCGATTATTTCAGTGTCAAGTATACGCATTGGTTGTACTTCATTATGTGTTCTTTTTCTGGAAAAAATTCCCAGTTCTGTTTTCCCGGCATTAATTTTAATTTTCCATGCTTGGTAGTATGTGAGGACTTGTTGCATATACCGGCTCAGATTGTCGACAGCGGTCTGCGCTTGAGGGGCGCTAGAGTATAGGACTGTATCGTCTGCATAGAAGGCTGCAGACGAGACAGGGTGAGGGGGGAAGTCAGAGATATAATAGTTGAAGAGCTGCGGGGACAACACCGTACCTTGTGGAACACCACACTGGAACGGTCTCACCGTTGACACGGCGCCTCCCACCCTAACCGAGAAGGAGCGCCCGGCAAGGTATGACCCGACCAGCGCTGCCAAGTGTAGTGGGTACTCATACTCCACGTAGAGCTTGTGCAGCAGGCCGTCGTGCCACACCCTGTCGAAGGCCCTCTCGATGTCGAGGAGAAGCAGGGCTGTGCAATGCCGTTTGTTGAAGCCGGTGAAAATATCTTGTACGACTTTCGCAGCCAGCATACAGGTGTTGTGCCCGCTGCGGAAGCCGAACTGCTCCTTGGGGAGTATACCGAGCCTCATGGCCGCCCCGCAAGCCTCGACAGCAAGAGCTTCTCAGTCACTTTACCAAGTGTGTTAAGGAGGGAGATAGGTCTGTATGACGTTGTCAGTGCCGGGTCTTTACCCGGTTTAGGGAATAATACTATCCTCGCAGTCTTCCAGGGGGATGGGAAGTGTTGTAGGCGAATTATGGCATTTACTATGTGTGTTAATTGTACAATGGATTTTCTAAGAAGGTTTTTCAGGAGAAGGTATGGGATGTTATCAACTCCCGGAGCCTTGTTCTTCGGTAGGCGGCTTAAAACTGTTGAGATCTCTCCAGGAGTTACGCTCAGTTTCTGCATAACTAAGGGCGGGATCGGATACGTTTGACCACCGAACAGACGGACCTGCTCCGTGACTTCCCTGTGCAATGGCTCGGAGTCCGGAATTGACCTATGGATCTCCTCGAGGGAATGCGCAAATGCCTCTGCCTTCTCCTGGTCATCCAGGATGTCACGCCCTCGGTATTTTAATGCCGGGATTTGAGGTGGGGCTCTGCGAGTTTCCATATGGTTCCATCCTCCGTGCCTAGTTCAGTCACGAAGGCCATCCATTTTGCGCTCCTGTGATCACGTATGTGCTGCTTTATCTGCTCGGTGATCGCCCGCACCCGGCGCCCTTCGTTATCATTCCTGGTGCGTTGCCACCTACGTCTCAACCGATTCCGGAAGTTAATGAGGTCAAGGATTTCGCCAGGAAGAGTTTCCACGTATGGCCTCTTCCTGGTTACCGGACAGATTGCGTCACGGACGCGCTGGATATTGGAGGTTAGCATGTCTACTTCAGCCTCCAATTCCTGGACAGTATCGATCTGCCGGGGGATGACTGTGCACTCGTTTAACCTCTCTCGGTACATCCTCCAGTCGGTATTTGTGTATATAACCGTTGTTACATAGGCTTCGGGCCGCCTGTCGGACCTTAATGCCTGCAGGCTAATACTAACTGGAAGATGGTCCGAGTTTAGGTCGTCTATTACTTTGAGCGGGCTCAGCCCAGTCATTCCCCGAGAGATCGCGATGTCCAGGTAGGAAGGCCTGAAGTTTTCAGCTGTGGGGTGGTAGGTTGGTGCATTTGGTCGATGATATAGGATTTCCGGATTGTTTTCGATGAGCGAATACAGTACTCTGCCTTTTTGGTCTGTTCTCGTGTCGCCGAAGTTTATATGGTGGACATTGAAATCGCCAACTAACAGCGATTTGCGTCCCGGCGGCGCCAAGAAGGCTTTGAAATCGCGTTCAGTTAAATGCCGATTCGGAGGAGCGTATCCCCCCCCAATACACAGACCGCCGCTTAGCTCAATAGCCACGTGTTCAATAACTGTGTTTACATTGGTAAATCTTTTATATGCAACCGATCTGTGTATTAGACAGGCCACTCCTCCGTGTCCATCCAGCCTATCTGCTCTTTCGATACTATAATCGCGGAATTTAAGTTTGAATTCACGATTCAGCTTTGTTTCATTTAGAAAGACAATCCGGGGAAGGGATTTGTACAAGAAGTTACGGAATTCCCCAAGTTTAGACTTGAGACCATTACAGTTCCATGATACAATACTATACATTTATAACAGTAATCAAATGTGCGCTGGTTATCAGAAATACAATTATATATTGTACTTCGCATACTCAGTCGTGAAAAATGTAATGGAGCACTGCATAAGTTGCTGTTTTTCGCCATTGCATGCTCTCAGCATTGACGCATATTCGTCAAGGGCGAAAAACAGCTCCTCTAAATTGATTAAAGAATTTATTTCATTAACTACATTCGCTAGTCTAGTGACACTGAAAGCAATATTGTTGGTATTATCGTCTTGCCGATTACTTACATTTTTTGGACGCTTATTGGCGTCTGGGGGCGCGGGCTGTGTTGCTCTAGGCCTGAGGGTGTTAGGGAAGTCTCTCTCGTATCGGCTACTGTTCCTGTCTGGTAGGGGGTTGGTCTGTTTGTCACGTTCGCTTCTATTTCTATCCCGGCCTCCGTCTTCGCTTTCTTGCCTCCGCCAGGCCGGCTTGGCAGGCAAGGGAGCTTCCTTGTATTTAATTTTCGTCTGCTTCGTCTGATTTGCATTGTTATTCTTGATCTGGTTGACCTTGTATAGATACACAGGGCAGTCTTGACTGATTGCCCTGTGATCTCCGCCACAGTTCGCGCATTTGGGTGCCGTATCTGGGTCACATGCCGTAATCTCATGCGGACCCGCGCAACGGCTGCATTTTGTGGCTTTTCTGCAGTAGGTAGCCGAGTGTCCGTGGGTCTGGCACCGTTTGCACTGCATGACAACACGGTCACTCTTCCTGTACTCCCAGGACACTCTGATACTCATTAGGACACGTACTTCTTTTTGCAAGCGTTTCAACGTTATTGCAGAGGGCACGACAACTAGATATAGTGGGTCGCGCGTCTTTTTCATGAGGAATATATTTGTTGTTTCTATGTTGTAGGTATCTGTCAACTCAACGGCAGCTGGCGGCGGTTTGGTCTTGGGCGGCGCTTTCTTTTTTGGCCTTCTTTGCACGGCTTTTTTCGCGTCATCTTGTGTATTTGATGTTTTGCTGGTCGCTTCATCCTCGATATCGCTAAGGGGGGCAAATGAGTTGTTCAGCGGGATGGGGGGGGGGTGCCTCCCATGTGCAATTTCACCACTCTTACATTGCTCCTTAGGGGGAGAGTCCTATAGGGCACTTTGAAAGGTGTTTTATCATCTTCATGTACCACGAGCACAGAAGCGTTATCCGGCTCCCTGGTACCGTCACTGCGAAACCTCTCCGCTTTATTACTACTTTTTTGCCCGGTTGTTGTTACTACTTTTTCACCAGTGTTTTGTTTGCTACTTACTGCGTTGGCATCTTCAATGTCCATTATTTCGACAGATTCTGGCGGAGAATAATTTTCTATTCTCTTTCTCTTGGTCAAATTGGCTCTTCCGGTGTCAATTTTAGATTTAATTTCTGGCTTTTTCCGCGTCTTTCCGTGCTTCTCCCTTAAGTGATCAGTTGCTATTCTAAACGACTTATTTACTTCGTGGCCCGGTCTGTTTATGGACGTTAATGAGTCGACTTTGTCGGCACATTCACTGCATGTCTCTTTGTTGTTTTGTAGGTATTTCCTTACATTCCTTACTTTCGGTAAGAAGCCTTCTGGGAATTGGTTTTCCCGAAAATCGACAGTTTTGTAGGATAGGATGCTACCGTCGTCATCGGACTCA
>JAEQML010045738.1:0-62754 GCA_016904865.1 Pissodes strobi | reverse complement strand
GATTCACTACACACTACACTACATTCACTCGCACATGGTTTTCGCGGGCTGTGTTCGTTCGCCTTCTCCAATGATCTCTTTTAAAGTAAATCAAGAGATTGCGATGAGACCGCGAACAGCTCGATACCGCCTAGTGCGAATGATTTTGATGATCGCGTTCCATTCTATTTCCATAAATCGTTTAAAATCAAAGTAAATGGGCAACATTCGCGTCTAGACTTAAACCAGTTGCCTGTAATTATTCCTAAACCGTTTATTTGTGATTGCTGTCTGGTTGGCAGTGTGTTTGTTTCAGCCGTACTCGAATATGAATATGAATGATGAAAAGCTATTGTATTAGTAGAAAAATATGCCTAGTTGTATGATCCTGCTAATCAAAACTATGCCAACCAGCAAAGAAAAGACAATTGCTGGTTGGAAATAAGCAATGAAATGGCGCTTTTCTTCCTCTTCAAATAGAAAAGCTAACAAAAAGATGTCTTCCATGGAACTCATTTTCTTGGTTTCAGCAACTTTAGAGTTTGTGCAGGCTTGCGTACCAAATGCGACTAATGTTCGGTGACCCGAAGTGACGATAGCGCGATCGCCTAATACGAATGACATTGGAAAGCTCAACCCAGAACGGAGCGCGATGCGACAAGACCGCGACCGCCTAGCGCGCTCTCTCCTTTAAGGAACGTTCTATTAATTAGTTGTATTAGTTATTACGATTGGAGAAAAGATATTGGCTTCGGCCATAAAGATGTTACTATATATTATTGATGATAATATTGTTATATGGTAGTTTCTGTATTGAAACATAATGAGACGTACAATCAAACGCGTTAGTTAAATCATAAAATAAAGCATTGGCAACAAGCCAATCTTCTATACCCTCTATACCTAGTAAGCTTATGCAAGTAGGGCTATTTTTTTATTACAAAAATTATATCGACTTTAAGGGAATAAAACCCTCCTTTCAAGGTGATCGTTTATTCGGTCTTTCAGAGCAAACTAAATAATAATGCTTATATTAAACGGAATGCCTTGTATTTTAATTTATTGAAATTATAGTCAAACTTTTAGGATTATCTATCAAATTCAACTGATTTTAATTCTAAAAATTGACTTATACACCTTTGTCAGGCTACTTTACCTTAATTTTCTATCCTATTATGCCTGAGTTCGTTCGCTAATGAATCTTCAAACACATTCTTCTCGGGCTTACATCTTGTAACTTGCAATTTAATTTCTAATTACCTGAAATTTACTCTCATCTCTTTAATAGATATCCAGAAATATCACAATACGAATTTTCACCTCTGAAAAAACTGCTTAACAAGAAACAAACTTATTCAACATATCCAGCAAACGAATGTCTCATTACTTTACGACTCTGGCCAATAACACCGATAACACAAGGACTCAACCCTCCCGCATGACGTCATCGCATGCAGTTAGGACTTTGAGGACGATCGAGCTTGCAGCATATGTCGCATACTCTGCAACAAGTTTTGCGCCATTTAAGCACTGAAAAGGGGGTTTTAAAACATTTGAAATACTTTTGGTTAAAAGATGGTACCAGTCGTCAACTGAACCCTTCTTGAGTTTTTTAAATATAAAACCAAAAGAAAGCTTTCACAAGTTCAAGAATGTGTTAATTCTGGCTACTGCTATTAAAAATATGTATATCCGTATCGCCGGCAAAACTCGCCACAACAAAAGAATATCACAGTTATCACACAAATTCTTATTTTTAAATAAAATACCAACACAAGGGGAAGAAATTAATCCCTGCGTTCGCGTACGCGTGCCCGTTGAAAGACGTAAAATAAGTTAGTGTAAATGCACTTGTTATTAGGTAAAGCCGTTACCTCGCTGTGCCTACGTCACGCGGCTATGACGTCCCAGGGACGAGTGCTTGTGTTGTCGGTGTTATTGCTCTGGCCAATGGTAACGTCGTGATTCCATTATTTAATTGTATTCTTCATCCTGGCATTGGCGGCAAGTACCGGCTTCGAGAACTACCAATGTCAAAGTTAAACGACTGATTGAGATTTGACAAACAACAAAAGTATTTTAGTAAACGGCCTCACCATTAGAAGCTATCGGTAGTCTTTTTTTAATCACAACTGATCGAAGAGGATAACTTCCTTAATTGTTGAATAGCGATCTAATGACGGCATGTCATTGTCACGCTGCGCATTTAATAGAAAATAAAATTATACTTGAGTATTAATTTAACATAAAGGGTGTACTCAGTTTGAATTATACCCTTCATATCATAATATTCATAGAATAATTAAATCGAAATCCCTAAATAATTATGAATAACCATCCATAGATTATTCAAAAAGGTATATAAATATTTTGAATATTTTATTAAAATTCCAAATATTCACAGTTTACATGATTTTATTAATATATTTATTGACGAGATGGAAGTTTATTGCTGTTAAGTATACACCCATTTATTTATAACTAAATATGAATACATTTAAATTTATTGAATATTTCATAGGTATTAACAATCATATGTAAATATATAATAAACGACTTAGGTATACGTTGGTAAGACACTGATACATTTCATAAGTATACTTAATTTAAAAAATATGCTTAGATCATGCAGCTTAATTGAAGGTATATTGGTAACAGACCAGTACAAATATAGTGTAATAAATGTAAATTATATCAAATTATAGTATACTCCTTACATTGATTTACAAGCGAAAATTTGTTGCACGTAAAATAGATACGTTCATTGAGAGTCGAATATATAATCGCCACTTAAGGACTCCCTGGAGCTCGATAGTTTAGAACAGACGTATTTGATAATCATATGATAAGTATAATATGTCAGTTCTGAACGCATAAGATTTCCCTAAGATCTCAGGCAGCATCAAGGATCGACTATAAACTCGGGAATGAGTATTATACTTACGAAGAGATAAGCCATAATGATAGAAACTATTTTAATGCGAATACTGTATAATTCTATATTTATGTACCTAGATTATTTATTACCAATAAAATTCAAACTGGTCTGCTAATACATAAAATTGCAATATGCGTTGGTAAGAAAATGGCATAATTAATATTTAAATATAAACGTACGATTATATTATAAGGTCAGAAAATACAGATTTAAAGTAAAATATGGAGTTACTTAAGCATCATTTGAAAAGAAAAATTAGGTCAGATACTTAAAAAATGCGTCTTGTAAAGGATTAACCAAAAAAAACCAAAGAATTAACTTTTTTATAACCACTCCTATCCGTCATTTGCAGACCTTTGAGGAGCTTACTGAGAATGTCGCATTGCCACGAAATGCTAACACAGTTAATAAGATAACTGGTGTGAAACTACTAAATTTATTATTTGGTATTTTATGATAAGAAAAAAGTTATTGCCAATTAATTTTAATATTATAAAGCAAATATATAAAAAGCCTAATTTAACACAGTTATAATATTTAACATAAAATACAATTTCGATTTAAAGAACTATTATAGCAAAAAAATCAGTTAAATTTTACAAAATGAATAGCATAATTATCATTTTCCTACCGATTTTGCAACTTGAAAATACCAAGTGGCGCGTTAAAAAATTGAATTGAATATCTTACTATTGCTCCCCGACGGGATTTAAGTACAAATGCTACCTGTGAATCGTTGTTAGGAAAAAATGAGTCGCTAGAAAAAATGTAAGCACAGCTTATGTGTATAATCTGCGATGTAACATTCGGTTATCGTACTGCATTTCTTTATTCTTTTTTTTTCTTCATTTTGGGCATGTCTTGGGTTAGCTTTAATTAGTTTTTGTTAGTTGGGCCCCCGTAGCGAGAAAGCGAACGAAGGGTCATGCGTGAAGTGAAATATAGATATTCTAAAATAGTAAACAAACGATCAATGCCGGTTGCATATACTACCGTGAAGCTTTTCATGATTTCATCATTACTACATAAGCGCGAAGCTTCCGGCACTTGAAGGGGGGGCTTTTGTCCATGTCGAGCAGTTAGTATTTTCGCATCGTTCATTTTCTGTGCATCTTGCTCTGCTTATATTCTCTAGCAAGTTTGTTTAGATCGCTGCTTATATATCGAAGGCACAATGTCCTAACTGGAAGCTCTTGCTGCAAATATAGACCTGTCTGCTGAAGAATCGGACATAGGTAAAATTTATGTTTTTTTTTTTTTGGTATATCTTTTGATATAAATAAAGTTTTTTTTGTAGACGACTGTATAAAGGCTCCTGATTTTGAAAGTAATTATTGTAGTTCAGATTCGGAATCCGACGAAGAAATACACCTAACCGATTCTGCGAAAGTAAACTTACATCCAACTGGAATTTTGCCATCAACGTCGCACTCTGAACCAAGATCAGTCTATAAGCATATGGGTGAGCATTCAAATTTCCATCCCACGACACAGGATAAAATCATATCAGGTGAGTTGCAATCAACGATTTTCGCTTAATCAAAAATTGACCAGAGGGGATACCAATCAGATGTCGAATTCCTAACACAAGGCGACATATCGATGTCAGATAGAGATAACATTACGATTGCTGTTGATGCATGGGCACTGCTAAGAGAAAATCAATGCCGTCTTATTCAATTTTCTGAAAATATATGTGTAATTCCTTAGTTTGCTGATTTATTGTAGAGATCAAGTCCAGAAGACTTTTATTTCTCATTGACCGATGACACTTTTTTCACTTACGTAGCAGAGCAAACAAATCTGTACGCAACTCAGGCTATATATAACAGAGATGATACATTTAGCTAGTCAAGATTACATGCCTGGACAGATAAGAAATAAAACGATTCTTTGGTCTTATTTCCTACATGGAAATCGTAAAAATTCCAAGTATTTCATGCTATTGGAGCAAAGATAATATGTTCAAAACTGCAATGCCCGCAGAATACATGAGTCGCAATCGTTTCGAACTTTTCCTTCGAATGGTCCATTTTTCAAACAATGAAGATAAGAGTAATGATCGGTTAAATAAAGTGCAACCAGTATTAAACAAAATACAAAAAAATATCCAAAGTTTATACAAGCTGTCGGAATCTGTATGCGTAGATGAATCTTTAATTCCTTCTAGACAAAGGCTTGTAATGAGGCAGTATATAAAAAAACAAGCGCCACCAGTATGGAATTGAGCTATTAAAGATGTGTAGCCCTGGCGGTTTCACATACAGCAAGCAAATATATGCAGGTAAAAACATGGAGCTTCAAAAAACTACACATGCAAGCGTTGCGATGAATCTATGCCAAACAATTTTGGACTGTCGCCGAACTGTCATCACCGACAACTGGTACACCAGTATGGAGCTGGCTTGTAAATTATTGGACAAGCAAACACAGCTTCTAGGTACCCTTAGAAAAATCCGTAAGGGGCTACCTGACAAAACTTTGAAGACTGGTAAACATATCATTAGAGAAAATGCACAAGGGATTTCTGTTCTAAAATGGCGCGACAATGCGATGTCCTTTTATTGTCAACAAAACATTCAGATCTTATAGTACCCACACAAAATCGCAAGCGTAATATCAGACATAAACCACAAATGGTTGTAGACTACAACGCCGGAAAATCAGCCGTTGACTTATTGATCAAATCACTCGCCACTAAGGAAGTGATATCGCAAATTAGCGATTCAAATAATTTTGAATACTACACTAGTAAATGCTTGGATAATGTACAAAGAGGTGACCAACGAAAATATGCCAATTGATTTTCGCATGCGGGTAACTCGTAAGTTATGTGAGTCGTTTTCTGACGATAATATTGAACCTGAGATGAAAATAATACGAAAACGACATGGAATTGGCACGCTTCCATATAACAAGAGGCGACCATGTACCAAATGTTATGAAAAAGTAAAGGCAGAGAGCGGATGGAAGATCGCAAGAAACCTGAAAAAAGTAAGAACCTATTGACAGTCTTGTCCAAATGAATTAATTTTATGTTTATAATGATTTAACCAAGTTCACAGGATTTAGTGTAAAATTATTTTATGTGAAAGAGTGTTTAATATATTTTTATCTTTCAAATGTTTTCATATTTGTAGAAAATACGATTTCTTTTTAGTTTGGATCTATTCGTATTTGTAAGAATAAGTTTATGTGAGTTGTTTATTTCATTTTTTTTATTTGTTGGTACTCATCTTATTTTCCAAAGTATATAGTTTTAAAGGCTTATTCAGTGATTTTATTATGGTATACTTGTAATACATTTGCCAATGAATTAAAATAAAAGACCAAAAAATGAAAAAAGTTGTAAAATACATATGTTATACTAAAATTAGTACAATTAGAAAAAAGTCAAAACTGCAAACTTGTCTCAGAGACCGGCTCGGTTTATTATCATGCTTATTCGTACTAAAGAAAAGATCGGCGCCGGCGGCGCTCGGCAGCTTTTAAATGATCTCGGTCTTATAGACCGAGTTGGCGTGGGTGAATCATTTTATCTCGATCTATAGAACCGAGTTTTTATAGTTTGAACACTTTTTTCTCGGTCCTATAGGCCATGACGGCAGGGAACGTGTTGACATAACAAGAAATAATGATACGTCCTTCCCCTACCTATCTCAAACAGAGGCTTAAATATATTGAGGCAAGTAGACCCATGTAATTATATATCGCTGAACTCGCACTTATATACCCTATTCAATTTCGGAATATTATAAAGGATGTCACATTAGAATGAGAGAAAGCAAACACTTTGTATATATGATAATAATAAAAGTGAAAAACGTAAGTAATTCCAAAACCTTTTCTATCTTCGATAATTTCTTTGATGAGAGGATAGAGAACCTTACTTCGGATACGCGTTCAAGAAATATTGCATCGTCTTGATTTTAAGGATCTATCAAATTACGTCTTATGCTATTGTTGCTAAACGAATTGCATCACAAATTCATGTTACATAAACGACTTCAAAAATATGTATATATTTTTTCATTCCCATTCTACGCTAAATTTATCGGTTCGTCTTAATAGGAGATATCTCAAACACCTTAAAACGCAAACACATTTAACATCACAATGTTTGCGTAAGTAAATCCGTTTATGTACCAGACCCTAAAATTTATTCCTATACTGACTCCGTCACAGATTTATGTACTGTTCTTTGCATTCCATCTAATGTGTCACTACGGCGGTTTATCAGACATGCAAGGCACACCATCGACTGTTTGTTTATTTTGCCATGTATTTCCTAAATCTGCTTAGAGTTTAGCTCTGGCGCCGCTTTTCATAACCTCACCACAGGGATTACCTCAAAGAAACAAAGTCTCTTGATGGATTCCGGCTTCAATTCTGCCGTCGTGATTTAACTTTCAAGCAGGACTTTTTTTGATAACGGTGTAGGAAAATGATTTTTACAGTGCAGGAGTTCCTCCTTTTTATGCAAATTGGTTAAACTAACTTTCTGGTTTTGGAACTACGGTATTATGTAAATCTCATAATTATGCATATTATATACAGTGTTTCACTTTTATCGGCAGCACATACTTATATATCAGACATTGCGAATTTATTTTAAATGCGGACATGACACAATACATACTTCTGATACTACTGATTGGTATAAGTCCAAATTCATAGAGAGCTCGATAGATAACGACGAAAGGAAAGAAAGATCCAACAATAAATAGCCGAGCTTAAGTAAAAAGAAGATGAATAAACGAGCCAGATTGAAAGTAACTTAACGTAAATTTTTAGCTAAAAGCAGTAAAATTCTATTTTGCACTTTAACCGAAGATCTGAAACGAATTGAGCTCAATGCCACACCAAAGAAGAAATTACCAATCATCAGAATTAAAGTGTAAAATATCAGGTAGCTCTAGATAAGAAAACATAGAATATAATAGGATACTTCTTCATTTTTTATAATGTGTTTCAAAGTAAAGTTAATTATGCTGATATTTTGAATCAGTTATAGTTTTTCTACCTATACCTTATGCTATCTCCACGTACTACTGGTACTTTCTTGCCTTGCTATCGAATATAATCGAAGACAAAACACTCCAGCAAGACATAAATTTGCATTGTAGTTTAAAATACGTATAGTCAGTCATTATTTGGTAATTCTTTGGTTTTGGTAAATGTTAGAAATTATTCGCTGATGATGAATATTTCATAAATATTTCCAAAAACAAAAAAATTACCAAAAAATTATGCAAGTGATGCAAACATCAGCATAATTAACTGTACTATGAGACACATTATAAGAAAGAAGAAACTGTATAATATTATATGTTTTCTCATCTAGAACGAGCTGATATTTTACACTTTATTTCTGATGCTTGTTACATTTTTCAATAATATTGCATTGAGCACTATTTCGTGTCATGTCTTCGGTCGGAGAGCAAAATAAAATTTTACTGCTTTAAGCTAAAAATGTACGCTAAGTTATATTATATTCGGCCTCGTCTCGAAAAATAGTAAATACGTAGTAACTTCGTCTCTAGCGATGGGTCATATATTTCAAAGCAAAACACATCCGACACCACTCGTTCCACCTGCCCTTATCGTTCCCAACTCTGCACCTTAGTCTTCGTTTATATGCGAAAGGTCATATTCGGCCTGCTGTCGGTAGTACCGTATAGTGAATTATCGCGGCATTCGAAAAATCAATAAATAATATTGGACTAGGTAGATCTCATGAAGACATGCTAACAGCTCTCGACAACGAAGTGGAGTTGCCAGAGACAAGCATCCCCGCTATTCAACCGGAGGTGGCTGGAAAGCGAAAGTGGGTTATTAAAAGAGGTTTAGAAGCCGATAATAAGATGACATTTTAAAAAGTACCCTGCTCCAGAAAATGCACATCCTTTTGTTGCTCCAAACCTTAATGCTGTAGTAAAACAAGCAGTTGTGGATTCTGTAGCTTAAAGAGATGATAACCTTAAACCTAAATAAGGAATGGCAGGAAACCTTAATTGACTCCTGGGGACGAGTGGCTTTTGGGAGAAGATCTAGAAGATAGGCTTAAGGCAGCTAAAAAGTTGCAGTTTTCATTGAAAGAACTTAAGATAATTAAACCTCTACCACAAAAGAAAACAATTACTTCAAGAAATTCGGGGGCACGAGTTCTTTAAACTACAGGAGTCCATCCAGGGATCAGATGGGAGCGAAACTAGGTGAACGCTCCCAGCAATTCAAACAATCAATCCAATTCAAGAACAGTAAGAAGTTTCGGAAATATTAGACGTAAATAAGACTGCAAGACGAGTAGAGACGAGCCATTTCACCGCGAGGAAACACTTAACGTCATGTGGCTCAAGTTCACCACCAAGAGATTAACCAAGTTTATATGCTGTCTCAATCGCTCTCCGAGCGATAGAGCCTACCGCAGCTTTTTACAACACTAGCTAGCACTTTTGACTCAATACAGGTCGATCACCCCAATTCAGAAATAATCAGATTTCAATGCCTACAACACCGACTGGCTCAAACATCACAACAAGACCTACAACGAAGGTAGATAAGTTGAAGCATTTGCCACCAGCTGCGGGCTTACTCAACTTGTAGACGAACCACCTCAAATCTCAGTGAAGGGCGAATTCGCCGCCCTCCTGGATATTTTTCTAATCACCAATCCTGACCAGTACCCAATTACAGTTGGTCCGCCATTTGGTACTTCCCACCACAAACTTATTACAACGGTTTGTGAATTGCCACTTCTACAGAAGGATCCACCATTGCCCTGCAAAATCTGGATTACAATTCTGCAAACTGGGACGATCTAAGGGAGTTCTACCTAGATTTTCCTTCGCTCGACGTCTGCTTTGGCACTGATGACTCGTCAGTCTGCTGCGAATAGATTACGCAAGTAATCTCTTCAGAAATGGAAGCATACATCCCAAATTCGATCAAATTACCGTCAAAAGGAAAGCCCTGGTTCGACAGAAGATGCGAAAGAGCTGTAGGTAGGAAACAGCAAGCCTACAAGTACTGGCAGCAAAATCAGACCGCTGAAAATCGCAATTATTTTGTCGAAGCGAGAAACGAATGCAAACTTGTGATCGACGAAACTAAGGACCAACACAATCAAAGGATCAGAAATAAACTTTTGCAATGCCCCAGTGGCTCCTGGAATTTCTAGTGGGTAGCAAACGCAGTAAGTAATAACTTTACAAAAACGTCGCTCCCACCTTTGACAGACGAACGTGGCATCACGGCGACTACAGCCAAGGAAAAAGCAAACATGCTCGCCAAAATGTTTTCATCGCACTCTACCTTAGACGTCCCCCAAGGCAAGGCTCTCCCCACCATATCGAACATCAACACTACCATGGCAGAAGTCAAGTTTCATGACCGTGATATCCTTAAAGAACTAGATACGCAAAAGGCATCAGGACAGGACGAAATATCTGCCATCGTATTAAAGATCTGCGCCAACGAACTAACACCCGTTTTTTCCAGACATTTTCCTCTGTCTTACGGAAAAGGGATTTACCCATCTTTTTGGGAATTCGCTCGAGTGCAACCTGTCCCAAAAAAAAGCCACGCCCTCAAACTTTCGCCCAATTGCCTTACTTCCCATCATCCCCAAAGCCATGGAACGTGTAGTCAATCAGCAACTACTAAAGTACCTCGAGAACAAAAGAATAATCAGCGGTAATCAATACGGCTTGCGCAAAGAGAGATCGACAGGAGATATATTGGCCTATGTCACTCATATATGGAGTAGGGCAATTAAGAACTACAGAGGGTCTCGAGCGATTACGTTGGATATTTCGAAGGCATTCGTACAGAGTTTGGCACGACTGATTGCTAAAAAAACTGCCGTCTTTCGGACTGCCAGCCTCTCTCTGCAGCTGGCTTGCCCGTTTTCTTAAGAACCGATTTCCGCACGTTGCAGTTGATGGGCACATCTCAGACACTTTCAGCATTAATGCGGGCGTGCCTCAGGGCGCAATACTGTCACCAACTCTGTTCCTCATCTATATTAATGACCTGCTGACCGAAACGAATAATCCTTTTTACAGTTTTGCAGATGACAGTACCCTATCTCTCAATTTAGATTTGAGAAACCTTTACCAGCGACTAAGACTTATCACCGCAGATAGGAGCAGATTACAGCAATTAATCAAAACCTGGAGAAAGTTCAAACTTGGGGCGACAGAATTTGGTTCAGTTCAATGCAGCAAAGACCCAAGCAGCCACGTTTACCAAGAGGGCCAATACGGCGGGCCCTGACATCATTATGGCAGGGTCGACCATTCTTTCATCCTTGTCAATCGGACTACTGGGTGTCTCGGTCAACAGGAACATGTCCTCGCATTACCACGTTGCTAACATCACAAAATCAGCCTCCCAGAAGCTTGGTGCGCTATTTTGCAACAAAAACTGTATACACCGCAGCAGTTGTTCTTCATCTACAAAGCGCAAATAAGACCGTGCTTAGAATATTGCTCACACATTTGGGGTGACGCACCAAAGCACACCCTAAAGCTGATGGATTCCATTCAGAAGAGAGCCGCGCGTCTCGTCGGAGACCCGGAGTTGACTCGAAATCTGGATAGTCTGGAACACCGCAGACATGTGGCCGTGATGTCCCTGTTTTACGAATATTTTCACGGCAGATGTTCCCAGGAATTGGCCCGCCTCATACCGCCCCCGGCAGCACCTGTCAGACGGTCACGACAGACGGCAAGAGCGCACCGGTTCGTCGTACAACTGGAAACACCTAGAACATCGATTTACAAGTACTCCTTTGTCTGGTGGACTGCATCCCTGTAGAACTCACTCTCAGGACATCTGTTTCCCCCTAATTACAACCTACAACTATTCAAGAACCGTGTCAATCAGAAATCTTCGCACACACACCGTTCGTCGCGCGCCATAGGATCTCCCTTTAGTGTCTGTGCCACTGCCATAAAAAAAAAGCAGTAATCATGGCATCACTGTGGAACTCACTCCCATGACATCTGTTTCCCACTAATTGCAACCTACAACTGTTTAAAAACCGTGTCAATCAACATCTTCGCACACGCACCGCTCGGCGAGTGCCACAGGATCTCCCTTTAGTGTGTGTGCCACTGCCATAAAAAAAAACGTATATCAAGGTAATGTAAATTAAATGGAACTATAAAATCAAATAAATTAAAAAGGGCTGAACCAGATGTCAACTTGTATGGTATATCAGAAAAAAAGATCTTTTATTTTAGCCAGAAATATACATTCCATTAAAAAAATATATACTTATTGTCGCCCCCCCGTATATATGCAAAATTACCGAAAATTAGAATTCAGATTTGGAAAGGAAATAATTTCCCCTGTATGTTCGTTTTTTTTATTTCTCCAGTATGATAAAAATAAAAAATAGTTATGGGGGGGGGGGGTTGCTAGTTTATATGAAGTCGCCCGGTACAGTAGTTCTGCAACACTGCACGTACTTTCTCTTTGATTTTTTTTTCTGGAATCTGTTCTGAAACTTATATCAACAGATAATAAACAAAATACTGTTTGATCGAAACCTACTGATATAGAGCACCTCCCTATAACTATTGCAGAAATAAGAGTACTTGTCGCGTCTAAACTCTATTAAAGGCTTGCCCAAGAAATCACATAACAAATCTAACATTTTTCCAACGAACAAGGCACATTGTTATACTTAAATGGCCGTACGTTACTTTCAAATCCTTTTAAAGCTTGAATCCCAAACGGATTGAAAAATCTTTAGCGATAATTTTACATTTGGTCTTTCCATAGCCGTGGGAAGTAAAGCTTTTAAACTTAAATGAGTAACCAAATTGTAGTAATTTATCGTGCTCAAGTTCATGTAGTTTTTTACTGCAGGAAATAAAGCACATTTTTCTGGTTCCGTTTCAAAATTGGAGTAATAGATAGCGCGATCAGGTTTAGAGCGTACCGAGCTGTTAAAACTACATTTGTACAAATCAAATAAATAAAATAAAAGGCAACTGTTTTTAATTTTAAATAAATTTCTCATCATTGCTAACTTTATAGTTTTTCGGAATACTGCTGTACCGAATTTAATCACCATTCTTAAATTGTAGGTATTGTCACAATCAGTTGCAATATCGGTATGACTAATGGTAGATGTGGTCCACCCGCATCCCTGGTGCAATACGACCACACTGGTTTAGGTGGCGTGAAATGACTTCTGGTTCAAGTTTCCGTCACTATACCTTTAACTTGGTCCACCAACACCTAACATTAAGTAAGCTTCATATTTTAACTCTAACATAAACAAAAGTCAGCTCAAGCACTATGTTCACTCGAATATACCCGGATATGGTCTTCACTCTCGATTTCGACAAAACTCTGGATTAGCTGTTTTTGTACGAGACGATATATTATGTTGCCAACGGAAATAAACATACGAACCTAAGGACTTCGCTGTCATGTAGTTCAAATTAAGCACAGATGAAGCAACCAAATTCATTTGTTACTTGTGTAGACCACATAGCGAATACTAATATAAGCGGCTTTACTCAAATCTTGGCAATCAAATTGATTTTCTGCAGATCAACTATCCAACGGCAGAAGTTGTCACAGTAAGAGACTCCAACGTACATAACATCGACCGGCTGAAACACTCCAATAACAACGACGATAAAGGACGAGAATGCGAGACTTACTCAGCTGGTTGATGAATCTACGAAGATCCCTGAGCGTCAAAGAAACTTTGGTAGCCTCTTGTATAAATTGCTAACAACTAATTCTGACCTCTGCGTCCAACCAGCACCGTTAGCCTCGTCAGACCACAATCTTATTTCCGCAACCTCTGAACTTGCTATTAAAATACAGAAGCCACAAGAACCCCGAAAGGTTTGGCACTACAAATCTGCAAAGTGGAGTGACTTTCGCGAATTTTATATATATTTTTTTTGGAATGATGTCTGCTTTAGGAATCAAAACATTTAAGAATCTGCTGATGATATACCTCAAGATCATAGCCGGCATGGAAGATTTCATCCCTTCTTCTATGAAACGTATCTCAAACAGCAAACCATGGTTTGAAAAAACTGGTTAAGAGCATTCAGTAGAGTGGCGTCGAGATCCGACAGCCAAAAATAAAAATATATTCATCACGACTAGTAACCAGTGCAAGCGGACCATTGGGGATATCACGAGCAGATGAAGAACAAGCTTCTCAACTATCATAACGGATCAAGATCTTTTTGGTCATTTGCCAAAGCTGTCGATCAGGCCTTCTCAAAGACCTCAATCTCACGACTGACCAACTATCCCCAGAGTGAGTTACTCAATGTCAGGTCCGGTATTTCACCAACGCGAAGCGAAACGAATACTGAAAGGTCTAGACATTAACAAGAACACAGGATCGGATGGCTTTCCCACAAGTACTTAAGGTATATGCTGCTGAACTAACAGCTCCACTATGCAGGCTTTTCTCTCTATCATTCAGAACTGCCTGCTTTCCTTCTAGTTGGAAATGCTCTCAGGTGCAACCAATTCCGAATAAACGTAAAAAAAAAAACGATTTCAAATCAACCAGTTCTTAAAATATCTCGAATCGGCAGGTATCATAAGCGACCGCCAGTATGGCTTCCGCAAACAGAGATCAGCGGCAGATCTCCTGACTTGCGTGACATACTTGTGGACCCACGCTACGGCGAATCTCGTGCAGTGGATCCCGACATATCCAAAGCATTTGATCGGATGTGGCATGGCGGATTGTTAAGCAAATGCACTGCTTTTATGGTTCTCCAATTTCTTAAGGGATCGAAGCATCCGAGATGGTATCGATGGACATCACTCGGAGAAATTTAAAATCAATGCCGGAGTGTGTGGGAGGCATCCCACACTGTTCCTACTCTATGTTAATGATCTCTTAGACATGACAAACAGTTCTATTTACAGCTTTGCAGACGATGGAATGCTTTTATCCTCATTCATGTCGCAGACTCCCATGACTGCTGCTCGTTCCCAACGCGAGCGAGAAATCAGATTGCTGCCATCAATGAGGATATGAACGCCATCGTGGAATGGGGTGAGGAAAAAACAATGTCCAGTTTAACGCACGGATGACTCAAGGAGAAACGTAGAAAAAAACAGGTGTTGGCGTAACCAAAATCGCCAAGGCAGCAGCACAAAAGTTAGGAGCACCCTATAGATCAAAAAGTACACCACACCAGCTCTTACTGCTCTATAAGGCCCAGATAAGACCATCTCTGGAACACTCTTCCTATGTGTGGAACTGTCAATCGTGTTTCATTCCTATTGTATACGTCACTTGGCCCAAAGCTATATTTGTTGTAGAGCTTTCCAAGGTTGTCAGAAAACAAGTTTGGTGCATGCAAGATTTGTAGGCTCTAGAGTGCGAACAGATAAATGGATGTGCCGCTTTAGGAATCCTTTTACCCAGTTTTTGGACGCCATTTCCTATTTTTCCAGGATTCGGGAAATTTATTTTTATTTGCGACGGCTAAATCGAATGCGAATTTTCTTCAATCCTTTGTGATCATTCCCTAATTTATTTTTGAACAATCTTCCACATACTTTGCTAACTCTAGTTCTTGAGCTTCGGTAAAAACTATGGACAGTTTTGTGTAGCCAACAGTTAATGGACATTATCCGGAATGACGTTTTTTAACATAGTGGTAAAAGTCATGAAATTAATTCCATACCGATTAGCGGCATCTCTTAACGAAAACTCGTCATTTTGCACTGTATTGGTATCCTCTTCGGAAAGATCCTTCGGTATATTACTTCGATTGGTTAGTTTCTTATAACTTCTGACCACAACTGAGCCTAAAAAAGTAAAATTATTAAATTAAAATGCTAATTACATTTACCTATGGGGTACATTGTTACGTGTAACAACCTGCGCCATATGCTAACGTAACAATATGCCCCTATAAGGAGATAATAGGTTATGATGGATTACAATGTCAGACGTAAGTTTAGATAAAAAAAAATATAGATCTGGTACAAAAGATAGCAAAATATATGAGCTAAACAACCTACATCTTGCTAGAATTCGATCACTTACCTGTTCAAAGCTATTCATAGATATCCTCGTAGAATCCAAATTTTTCGCGCTACATTAAAATTTATTTGACGTTATACTATAGCGAAGCAACGCCCCATAACTTTAAGACTATGTTCACAGATGGTTCTGGGATGTCTACCTTCTAATTTAAAATAATCGGCTGCTACATCAATCGTGACATAAAAATAAATAGAATGTAATAACATGCCCCGTATAACAACCTGTCCCCCTTTCCCCTAGTACGAATCAGTATTAAGCCGCCAACGTTTGTACTCAATTAAATCCAAAGGAATAAGTTTCTTTGATCATGGTCCTTCGAGCGACTTTCTGAATCAGCGACTAGAGAAGACATTCTCTAGCACTAGAGGAATCGAACAAATCCAGTGTTCCTAGAGAAAACCATAAGACTCGACCTAGAGAAAATGAAGTAAATTCAGTGTGCCTAGAGGGAACCATATCAGCCACATAGAGGAATTCAAGTAAAGCCAGTCCCTAGAAATGTAATAAGTCTTACATGAAGCCACAACAAGCAGAAGAGCAATCTATGTTCGAACTTGAGCCCTTAGAGAACTTGCGGACGGCCGAGACTAGAAGAATGTTTAATCAGCATATTTTGTTTCTATTTATACTATAAATCCATGAAAAATATTTATTATTAATTTAGCGATTTAAACATGTTGACATATTTTATAATATCAAAAATAGACGCTAAACGATGTAAATAGGAAAGTCAGACATCTTTGTCGATTCAGCACGTAATCAAAAGTGTAGTTGACTTTCTCCGAACATGTGTTATTGTAAATAATAGTTCATTTATACATATAATTATGGGACAAGTTTATTTATGTTATGAAATGTGATATTAGAAGTAAGTTCTAATTTTTATTTTTATATAAACAGGAACTAAGTTTTTAATAAAATCAGTATTAAATCGCCAATGTTTGTATTCAATTCAACATAGGAGAATTAAGCCCTCTTGAATATAAACAAAAACGCGTTTACCTCAAATGAATTGAAACAAACGGATGTCATGTGAAACATTTGTTAATTTAGAAATTAATTTCGGTTTTTTGTAATTTACCACAGTTATGGCACACAGCGCAACATTTTTGTTTTGAGTAATATTATTACATTTGCTTCCATGTAGTGTGGTAAAATAATGGTATTTATTAATTTAAATAGGGTCGAAAATTAGTTATTGGATTATCAGATTTTTTGTGCTGAAAATGTTTGCTAAAAATTCAGCCAATATCCGATTTGTTGATAAAAGTTGAACCGAAAATTGCCGTGCCGTATTGGGGTAGGGAATGTAAAACTAAGATAGGAATGTGCAAGTTGCTTCAATTTGAGTCATGCCGATTAGAACAACAACACCTGAAAGTAAGAAATTCCTCCCATTTTAAGTTCCATATACTAGAAAACATAATATGCAGCCCTACGATTTGGTAAAAAACTCTTTTTTTTTGTTAAAAATAACAAATTTAGAGGGATGGACAAGATTGTTGTTGCTTTTAGGCTATTATCAATGGTAACTGGTCAGGATCTACTAGCATCGCGAATATATTCAAGTTTAAATAAAGTTGTATTATCACCACAATTAATTGAAAACCAGCCATTTTGCATAAAAAGGCTTCTAATCAACATTTTTACAATTTGAATGCTATACCTACCTTCTTCGATAGCTTGCAAAAAGCTCTGTTCATGAAGCTACTTAAAAATTGCATCCCTATCTTGTACAAGCGGGAAGAATATTTTAAATAATTTGGATATTTATTTTCGCCGCAGGTTATCATCTTTTGAGAACCGGGAAACAGGCACTTTTAGTTCACTGTCGTAATTTCCGGGAAACCCGACAAACAGACACACGAGGCTTCAACTCACTAAATTTATTTACCGAAACCCGAAAACTTTGTTAAATTGCTGTCGTAAAATATCTCATACGCCAGCGGTAAATATATCTTTAATTGCCATATATGTGTATGATAAAGATATATTTATCATGACCGCAATTATTGTTCAATTAAATAAAGGTACAAACTATCCAAATAATTATAGCTATTTATGCAACAAGTGTGTAAAGTGACCCTTTTTTATGAATGGGAATATTGTCACATTGACAATGTCATTAATAAAAAAGGGTACTTTACACATGAGTAACATACAAAACTTTTTCTACTACCGAAAAATATATGAAACAACAAATATAATATTAAATAACTTTAGGCACTAGTGCGTAAAATATATTATTTTACGCCCTGCCCTAAACGTCAAAAAATATGTCAGATTTACTTTACGCACTAGTGTGTAAAATAACTTACTTTACGCACTGCACATTAAAAAGGGCTATTTTACGAATCTTAGTGAGTGCGTAAAGTGAGTATTTTACGCACGGTAGTAGAAAACATATTTTTTGTTATTATATTGGAATTGGCACAATAATTAATTCACACTAATAGTCTGCTAGGTGTGACGTGACAGCGGTAGAGTATTAGATAGCTGTGACGTGTCTTTAAGAAAATTTGACAAAATCCTTCTATTGGCGTCATTTAACAATTTTGATAACGTTATATTCAAATTAAAATATTATTGCAAGTTTGAGTAAAATATTTAATGATACATACAGTAATTTAGTACATCATATAAGCAAATATTTACGTTGAGATTTTCACTGATTACAATGTCCTTATAAAATTACGATCATCGAAGTTAACCCATAATTATATAATTTGTATTTTTAGTTATAGTAAGTGCAAAATTTCATTATCCAAGTATTTAAAATAAAATATATATGCTGAAACTTAACAAAACATATACTGTAATATAAAATAATCCACTAAGAAGCATTAAAATTAATAAATGTTTTATGTCTAAAAAATAATAATTAATTGTGCGCACTTTTTCCATTATCATTATTTGTTAGAGCTTGTTAATGATCTTACATATTGAAAATAACCGTTCTTCACAATCAAACTATCAGGGCTGCTGCAACTTGTAATAGATTACAAATTAAAAATAAAGGGAAAAGAGGAATCGAAACCTAAAGTAACAGACTAGACAAAAATATAGCATGGAAACACTTCTCAAACAGACCCTCATGCATAAAAACAATTAAATCAATTAAGAATAGGGTATTCAAAATAACTACAATAGGCTTCCTGCTCCCTAATTGCTACCCTACAATTGACTGCCACATATCCTTCTCTTTCACATAAAAGGCTCTTTTGTTTAACAACGCTAAAGTAGGCCTTCCGCCCAACTATTCCTCTAAAATTCTATCTTCAACAGAAACACTTATTAATCCCCGCTGAACGGATGGTACCAACGATCGCCTACAAAACACGTTGTATACATACATTTTTAAATTCACTCTAGTGAATATTACCCTATACAGACATTCCCACCATGGATCACTTCCCCTCATGCTATTAGTTTAGAATCGCAAGTTTATAGCAAACACTTTTATCCTAGCATAGGTTATGTTCAACAGTTCAATCTTCAAGGAAATATTACATATAAAAATTTCTATTTAAATTTTCCAGCGACCGCGCTGTCGCAAAATTTACAATAAATGCGCCTTATCGCTTCCCCCACTTTTACTTAGACGCAAGCATCGAGCTCCGAGCTATTCGAGGGTCGGACAGAGACAAGGAAGAGACGCGCAACTCAATGTTAATAAATCACCCGAGAGAAAGAAAGCTCTCATGCCTTCTTTGTCTGTCTTCAGGGCAAGTGAACGCAGATGGCGCACAAGGCGGACGCTGTCATTTGCCCGCCAAATTCAAATTTACTATCTTTCCTTTTTTTCTATATTTCTTGAAAATTTGGAGGTTCGATTAAATAAATACTCCCATATAACTCAAAATGTTATTTATTAGGTTTTGATATATATTTTTCTTACAGGCAATACGAATCAATATCACTAAAATATATAACTGTAAAACTGAACGGCCAAATAGGCTATGAATCTTCCTTACCAGTTATTAAATTTAATATAAATATAAAAATTTATTATCATTATTTGTTGTAAAGGCTTTCAATTATTGATTAACTGGATTTGACCGAAATTTAATTAAATTGCACTAATGCTACTATCGATTATTATTTCTGGGTAATCTTTCTTTAAGAAATGAAAGCAAAAGCAACCGTAAGTGGCATAAGTTCATCTGAATGACAAATGCAGATAATATAAGGACAAAGACGTTCCATATTCCACTTCAACACAATCAATCCATTTAACTATTATTTTAAATTTTCTGTTAAAATGCACACATTGAATAATATACACTGTAATCACTAATAAAAGTCAATAATTTACGTAAACAACGAAACCAAATAAAGCGGCCAATGCGGCCATTACAAAAATGCCAAGCCTGGCTCATCATCACTCAATACTCATCATCGGCGCGTCACTTTATTGCAGCGTTGTCAAATTAAAAATTATTGACTCATGGCATATATCTTGTTTCTTAATCAAGTGTGAGCAAAAAAAGAACATCAGCATTTATATACAGAAACTGGAGATAACTTGTCAACCACGAGAAAAGCGATGACTGCTCCACCTACGTTCGTTGGCTTAGATGAATGACAAGGAAATAAGTATAGGAAGTTACGTAAAATCAAAAAGAGATGAAGAAGAGCGGATAAATTTACGGCGCCAGTTACCAGTCCCTTCCTTGTCCCTGGGTCAATGTCTCTCTGAACTACAGAAGTTTTTGTCATTCATTGATATTTGGGAAGTTTACGGCAACCGCCTTAAGGTGTAAGTATATTAAATAAACTACTTCTTCTATTGTTTTCTCATTTATATCGCTTCTTTTATAGCTAAATGTATTTTTTTGTTTTAGACGTGTTCCATTATGTATGTATATCAAGATTTACCTAGAACAGCCAGCAAGATGATGAAAGAACCAAAGGGATAAACGTGGTCAGTACTCACTGGCCTGACTTAAAAAGCTCGTGGTATTGAAAATGAACTGAATGTGTGCCGCTTATTCGGTCTCTAGAATAACAAAGAGATGGCGTGTGTAGTTTTCTACACTATAATGAATATTGGCGGCATAAATGCTCAAATTTTATACAAATTTGCCTGTCCAGGAAAGGCTCTAAAGCATCGAAGAATTTTCCAAAAAAATTTGGCATTGACAACGATGAAAGAGCATTTCAGATCAACATTTACCGCGAGATATAAGTGCTTTTCTCAAAGTGAATTACGCTCGGGAAGTTGAACCGATAATAGAAGAAGAAAATAGTTATTTGTGTATTTAGAGCGCAAAGTAACGGATTGCCGCTTGAGAAAGAATGTTACTGCGCGACGCGTAGCGGAGCGCAGTAATCTTTCGAAAACGGCAATCTTACTTTGCGCTCGAAAAACACACAGAACTTTTTCTACAGCCGCATTTTTTCAAATTAAATGCACATTTTTCTCTATACTTATTCTGAAATTTGCGAATGACTGTCAGTTTTGACATATTACGTTCGGGCTTCGGGCATATTTAGAACAGGATTGCCAGCAACAAACTGTAACAAACGCACGACTGTCATTTATTTATCTTCGGTTTCCATGACCATTCAGCACACTAGACGGAAAAAGCGAGAATTTTCTTTTCCATGTTCGCGCTAGAGCGCAAAATAAGGATCCACGGCATTCGTTGATTTTGCGATTCCATTTGAATTTAGTATTTAGTTATTTTGCGCGCGGCTGTAGAAAAAATAAATTTTCCAAAATGCAGTGTTTGTCGTTCATGTGCACTGGAGAAGAAAATATCCTACCATCAATGGAGCGTTGCCGTTACCAGTCCTTTACATGCAAGAACCATTCTACAGCTAAGGTAGTTTGCAACAATTATAAGGATGAAAATATTGATTCTGACTAATAGGTCCATAAAATATATTGTTTTGAAATATTAACATATTGTTTAGAGAGTTGTTTCGTTTTTTGTTTAAGAAAGTCAAATATATATTTCTAAAAGTACTTAAGTCATTTATCATTTTCCACAACCTTACAGCAATTCGCTAACATTTTTATAAAGAAAATACCATTTACACGTAGCAAACTTGATGACGTAAAATTTACGACAGCGCCCGATCAATGGAAATTACACAGCGCACCCGCTGAAAGGGTATTCTGCATTGATGTCGACGGCTCAAAAAGTGGAAATCGGTGCGTTTAATATTATATCATATAGATTTAAACTAAACCCCATAATATCAATATTCACAGATGAATTAGTTGCAATAAGAAATAGACTAGAACTATTTCTCAATATTTCTCACGAGGCAATACTTATTCTTAGTGGACCCAATGAGCTTTGTTACGATAATTTTAACAATTCCGTAACATCAGGTTGTTCCGAATTCGCTTCTATTTGTTTTTGGTTTGAAATTATAACTTTTCATCTTCAACCTATTTTAAATTACTGTCTGAACCGACCTGGTAGCAACAGTGTGGAAAATTCCGCATTAAATAGTACGAAAATATTAATAAATACTGTATTCTTATGTTGCCCATCAAGTTCATTTAAAACTAATTTTTGTCTTTTAAATATATCAGTCGATAATTATCGATATATTACGGATTGAATCTACATAAATCCACCAGTAGAATATATTATTTAAAATTGGTAAATAATTTCAAATATGCAGCTCAT
This sequence comes from Pissodes strobi, assembly GCA_016904865.1. Lineage (NCBI taxonomy): Eukaryota > Metazoa > Arthropoda > Insecta > Coleoptera > Curculionidae > Pissodes > Pissodes strobi. Next base: position 40,130 of record JAEQML010045738.1, on the reverse strand, counting down.
ATTTTATGCTTAAAGATTGGTCGCTTCGTACGGTGGAAAAAGGTGAAATATTTGTGACGACTGCGCGCGGTGCATTTTTTTTAAATGTGATTCTGATGGAAATGTAGGACAGGAATTTTAGATCTATCTTGTACCGACGACCAGTGTGAGAGGTTGCGAGAAGGTAGGCTTGACATTTTCTTTATTTTTTTTCCGTTATTTGATTTTTATTTCAAGTTTCTATATTGTAAACTCTGTGGGCAAAATAAAACTGCTAAGCTCGTGGCTCTCTGATATCTGCCTACTATCGTTTCACATACCACGTTGTGTTTTACCGTGTGTATGTTAAATTAGCTCGTGGATACCTGATATCTGTCTACTATCGTTTCACATACCACGTTGCCTTTTGCCGTGGGTATGTTTTTGTCTGTAGAGCATATATGTGATAGTGGGTTTTTGGAGCTTAAGGCTCTTGGATAAGAGAAAAAAAAAGGACTTGATCCTACAAGAGCAGGGTTATTGGATTTCGGGTTTAGTTTAACAAATCAACTAAAAATCGATCAAAGTGGCCTATAGGGTTCACAATATTTAGGTTCTAGTTAGAGGTAGCATTTTTAGAAATTATTAACCAAAACTCTCTATAGTATGGGAGACACAGTCTAATTTTCTCTGGTATCGTTATCGGGTGTTATGAGTTATATGGGGAGTCAGAGTTAAGCTTAATTAGTTATTGTTCGGCCTATATAAGCATGTTATCGTCATTCGTTATTTAAAGAGCACCTTCTCAAGCCCTTCTCGACCGTGGTCGGTACAAGATCATAATTGTTTGTTTGTTTTATTTCTCTATTTCAATTTAACTTTGTTGTTACCTTTGTTTTTGAATTAAACTGATTTTTGAGTTTGAAAAGTAGCTTTCAGGCAATAATTGCATTCTTATTATTTGTTTAAATTTATCGATTTCACTTTTGTTCTTACCTGATTACTGTAATTGTTTTTTATTGAAATATTGTTCATCACAATCTTTCTCAGCTTAAACAGCTATTTATTATATTTATTATTTTTAATCCGTTCACGGTTTAATTTAAAACCATAATTATTGTCTACAGTCTAAACAATTCTGTGCAAATTGGCGGAGGCATATTTAATTAAATATTAGAGTTTTTCCTTCAGTGTTTTGTCATTCTTCAGCAGTGTTAATTGATAGGAATTATTTCAAGTCCTCTCCTGTCAATTTGTGTATTAAAAACCAAGCGACTCTCTCCGCCATATTGAAACAGAGTTGTAACAATATTCTTGGTGAACTCTTTAACTGCCTTGTACTGGTTTTTTTTTCATGCTACTGAGTCCACACGCACTCGGCCTACCAGGACAGCTTCCAGTGACATCACAGGACAGATCCTAGGCACTACAGCAATTTCCAGTAACCTCTCCAGGAAGCTCGGAGGAACCATAAGGAGATTAAAGTGCAGATATCACCAAGAAAATTCAAGATAATCTCAAATTTAAATCCTTATTTTTGTTAGAAGGAAATATAATAATTGTTTTTTCAAATTTCTAATCTTTTATTTTGCACCTTTTCTCAACAACTGCACTTGGAAATAAACTTTAATAAGCATGCGCCGAACCTATACACCCTGAGCTATCTTTCAGTTTATATTTTTGGTAAATTAAAGTAATTATTAAAAAGAAAAGTGCATTTATAGTTTATAGTGACATATTGGCTTTTTATTTGAATTATAGTAATGATAATAAGGCAATTGAAATTATATCTTAACAAATCTAAGTTTAACATAACAAATTGGCTTTTCTTGTAACACGTTAGACCCTCTATTTAAATTCTCACACCTACTCATCCTATAGTACACTTACGAAATGCCAGCAACGGAAGTTTACAGTTGCATTTCTATAGATACCGAGCCTGGTCTACATAAAAATATGATTTAGCAATTATATTAATTAGCAAAAGGACCAAAAAGGCAGATTCCTTCCTATGTGATCTTGTTATTTCAGAAATATTTAAATCACGTTAAACACGTTCTTAAATCAATTATTTCGAGCATCCCAAACAGTATAAGGTAGAATTTAACAAGCAATATATTTAATTGAAAAATACAAAAGTTAATAAAAAATCAAAATGAAATTTAAGAATGGAGTAACGAACAAGACCGGTAATTTACTGGCATATATTGACACTGAAACCGTAAACCAAGTTACACCTGAAAATATATTACTCACTACTTCTATTACTTCCTACGCGATTCGTTAATTGCTTAATAACCAGTAGATGTGCCTGGTTCACTCAGCGGCGATAATATTTTTAGATGTGGATCGTAGAGTAGACAGTTGAGCGAAGGCGTCACTAAATTTTCTAATAAGAGTATATCAGTAACTCTTAATCACCGAAATTAGGGTAGTACAATTTAGAAAAATACCTAATCTAAGAATGTTGAGAAAATAACCCATACTCAACTCGACTTTGACTTCAGCATACAAAAAATATTCAAGATCCTAATTAAACTATTTAATTATTATTAAGTATTCCCAGACAAAACAAGCAGAATTAAAAATAATTAGGTTTCACGCCTAATTTGGATAATGGTATGGTACTTGGAATGATAATAAAATTCTTTAAAATAAGTATCACCGAAATTATAAGATCATCAACCCCTAATCCGAAGTTCTAAATCATTAATACTACCTATTTCATTTTTAATTATTCTTAACGAAAGTCTTTAAAGTTTTTAAAGCTCTGACTAAGTAACAGGTAATTACAGATTGCCTTAAATAGAACTCATTAAATAAAAATTAATCCCCTAAATGAAAAATCAATTATAATTTCATCCCATGGCAGCGATAATATCAGTGGGCAAATAAACAGTTTAAAAAAGTATTAGATCAAATTAAATTGGCCTCTGAAGAAAATATATAGTCAATGTCCCCTTCATTGACAGCATCACAGTGAGCACAATTCGGTAACCTCCTTATGGACAAAAACCTAAAGTTATAGTTATGTAAGACGGTACACTTCCATAAGACTTACAGTAAATTACAGAAGGTGTGTAGCATTTGAGTAAATATATGTAATTCAAAAAAGTAAATTAGATATTTGCACTGATATTAGCAAGCATTTGCTAATCAAGATATTATCGTATATATGAAGAAATTCGGTATTAATTAACTAAATAACAACAAGAAACGGTAATAGATAGGATAAAAGACAATAAATGCATTTAACGGTAGTTTCGATAAAGATAAGGTAAGTAATTATACGGTCTATATGTATGTCATTTCATATGAATGTGAAATTCACCAAAATCAGACCACATTGAAAACTCTACGTCAATTGAAGAACACTTCGGAGCTGATATCTGTTGGGTACATTCCCAAATATACCAAAGTATGAAACAGCTAATGTTTTAAATTATTAGTTCAAAATAGGTATGTTAAGTTCTAGCGTTAGGTAAAGAGAATATCAACCACATAAATCTATCAGCGAAAGGGAGAAACTGTATTTCTGGATTTGGTAACGCTACAGACTGCCCTTGTGACAACAGTTTGTCAAGTTGAAAAACATAAGCAGCGACAGCCAAGTGGTCACCGTATTTCCATGGCAAAAATTGCCATGTTACAATTGGCATGGAAACATTTTATTCAACTGGCGGAAATCTCTATCCAGCGAGAATCATATAACTACCTTGAAACCTTTGAAAATAATATCCATGATCAAGAACCACTGATCACTGAAATGAAGTACTGTGGGTATCGAAGAAATAAAGCACAAAACTGCTGGTGTGGTACACCATCTAGATATTCATGGTTATGAGTCGTTACTTGAATCTGTCCAATCAACTAACAAGTAAAATATTTCTTAAATCCCTCGGATTTAAACTTCTAAAATGAACATCCTTCATACTAATTCCTGTTCATTAAGTTGAAAAGTTGACTCTTCCCTGTGACAGCTTTGTTTACAAAGAAGGAAACTTGTCTAAAGCAGATAACAGTTTCTCGAACACTATCTTTTATAACAATGGGATATCATTCCTCTTTAGAGAAATTAGATATCAGTTGAATGGGGTTACTATAGACATGTGCACTACAAGTATGTATAATTTCAAGCTAGACTACACATATCTCTAAATGACTAAAATATAATAAATATACATTTAGAAATAATTCTATCCTTAATTCCTATCAGATCCAAAGTTCTCATGCTGCTGATTTGTTACACGTAAGCGTTCCTGATATTCTATTAACATATTGAAATTACATCTTCTTGCATATTAGTGAAATAATATTAGTTGTTCCATGTATTATTCGCCCCGTTGCGGAATTAATTTCAAGATATAAAGCTATATACTTATCAGACAAATGCAATTACGATTGTGCAATATAGCAAAATGACTAGAAGCCAAATCAGATTAGAGTACAATATATAAAGAAAAAGACCGTCGGTTTATGTCATTGGGTTTTCTAAGAAGGAACACAATTAACCGCCATCAGATATATGCTTCATCCCTCATCGATTTCAGATATATTATTGCAAATGGTCCGTGAATTGTTCATTTTTAACGTGAAATATGTTCCAAATGAGAATATATGGGAACAATGCTGTTTTGTTTCAAATAATAATAAATGCATCAGTAAATTTGATTCCGATCCATATGAATGTTAATTCTTGAATTATTGGCAATATTTAGTTGCTTTATGGTAAAATAGAAATAAAGTATTTGTAATACGAAATAAAATATTTCGGATATATTTGAGCATATTTTATATGAAATTTAACTGGTGCTAGGATGTTTTTTGCGTGTAGTTAATTTTATTTATTTTGAATAATTGTTAATAAGAAATTTAAGTAGAATATTGCAGAAAATTATATTTTAATTAATTACCGATGCTTATCATTTACATATTAATTTGCAAGTGCAGGATGCAAGTGTAATCAAAATAGCACGCTAACGAGTTGTGCCATCACCACCAGCGACTGTAGGAAGCGAAAGAGAAAATACCACATGAAGTTTAAAACTGCACTATTAATTATTATTTTAAGGCTAAAAATATGTGGTACGATTGTGCAACTCCACTAGCAGGATCAAATTCGGCAACCTCATATGTCAGACCTAGTAATGAATAATGAATCCAAAATTTTCCTACAATATTTAAAAAACACTTACAATAAATATTTGTGCATGAGTGACCAGTGGATATGGGTACTCACCTCACGTCGATGAAAGGTTATTGAAAGGTTGATTAATTCGGTCCGCAAGAGAAAAGGTACAATGAAGGAAGGAAAATATATGGCAAGAAACCAACTGTTTCTGAAATATGGTCCATTATGCTTCAAGAGATTGGAATAACATCTACAAAGAAATAGTGCTACGAATTTTCTATAATGGATAACGTACTTTAATTATTAACTATGACAGACAGAAAACCTGATCCTTCGAAGAGATACTCGTATATACTCACGATACACGTATCGTGTATATACTTACGATACACATATAACGGTATGCTCTCGCGCAGGCAGAACCTCCCACACAGAAACGTGTGACGTCACCTGGGAACGGCGCGGCGCTTTCGATTCTGCTATGGAAGCGTGTATGTTTGAAATACCATATTCGCAGTTTTGGGGGATTTTAAAGGACATTTTGGATAATAGGTACGTCCCTAATTATACGTGTACGTGTGTTAACTAAAGAATAAAAGCATTTTCATTCCATATTTATATTACTGATTATAATTGATATAATATACATAGTTTTACTCTAGAAAATAATTTAAATGTATAAATGGTTATTTAAGTATTATTTCAACATTTGAGAACTAAGTAATTTTATGATTACCTCAACGGAGGTATATAGGTAATATTATATTACTATTTAATATTGTAAATTTTTATACCTTAAATTGTTTATTTTTTAATTACATCTAGAGGAATAAAAGAACATAAATACCCACTTCTAGATTTTTGAGTTTACATTTTACATTAAGTACCTACATATTATAGTTATTTTCATACATTGGGAAACTTACTGACCGTAGGTATGCTGTATATAACTGGATTTTTCTGGGCAATGCCACTTTAAATACCTAAAATGCCAAGCAGTGTGCAGTGGTATATTCATGGGGGTGACGATAGTAGCTATACATATATAACTCGCTTTTTTTTTTTTTGAAGTAAAAACTTCTTTAAGCGCGTTTTGCGTTTTTTCTTTGTGAGGGTTGAATGAGACCGAGCCGTCACGCTCGGATATGTAACGTCACGCTCCTTCTACTGGCATGTTCCCGTATAGGTAGAGGGAAGAAATTTTCAAGGAATGTAGCCGGGGTAAAAACGGGACCCCGTACCCCCCAAGGGAAGAAAGAGAAAGAAAAATTTAAATAACTAATTTCAGGAGAACGAGAAGAGGTACGGAGTAAAATTTTTTATTTTTTAGGTGCGCCCCATGGGGATGAGATCATACGAAACCTAATTTAAGTGGGGATTTTGGGGGGAAAACCGTTTACGTATAGGTAGAGGGCCGAAATTTTCAGAGGAAAAAACTTAAATAATTAATTTCCGGAGAACGGGAAGAGGTACAGTGTAGAAATTTTTATGATAGGTGCGCCCCGCGGAGGCCCTCTTAGACAATACAAGGGGGACCTGGGCTGTAATTTAAAGGGATATTTTGGGGGAAATACCGTTTTTGGCCAGTATCTAACATTGCTTGTTGAAGTTTTCACTTCTATCGTGTGGTCTTAAGCACACACAATTTTTATTTTAATAGCAAAAAAAATATTTTGTAAACGGTATTATAAAAGACCGTTTTAACCACGTTAAAATAGCCTATGTATATTTTTGGTGCAAATCGTTTTAGTTTAATTCCTAAAATACATGCAAGTGAAAGGTTAAAAAAACGTATCAAAGTTAACTTAGTCTGTGAAGAACAAATGTTAAACTAAAGTTTAAATGCAACGTTTCTGCATGCCATTCATTTTAAGAGTTGTATAACGTTAAACTTTTTGTATCTTATGAAAAATAAAACAATATGTTTTGTATTGTAATCTACTAAAATGCATAAGCTACTAAAGAAATATCACCCTGTTGTAAGTTTGAACTTGGAGATTGTTATATAAACATTAAAAGCAAACTATAAACAACTCGAGCAATCAACGGGAGCGATTTTGAACCTTAAGCATGCCACGATCATCACTTTTTTAGTATAAATACGCTAACGAACCCTCAGTTCGGCAAACTTTAGTCTCGCCTCCAGCTCCCAAGGTTAGCCATTTGACGACTGCCTTCTGGGATCTATCCGCTCTTAAAGTTAGCCATACGGCTGCTTTAGGTACTAGTCCATTCCTTCCAAACCTGGTACCGGTTAGCCACTTGACGACTGCTAGGACCAGGGGTTTCACAACCTCCATAGTAAAGTTCTGACAAGAAGTTTGTCAGAGTGTTGAGAAAGACAAGTGTCTAAATAGTCAGTTAAAAAGTTTAGTGAAATCTTTTAGTGCCCTTAAATAAAACCCAACTCTTAAGAAAAACTATAAATTATAAGACAGTAAACAAAGACCTATAAACAGTACCTCAAATCGAGAAAACATGCGCACCTTAGTAATCGGGTATAATAGAATCTCATTTTTTCTGACCAATAATTATTGTTAAAGTATTATCGTTAATACATTGTTATTGTTATAAACTAAACGTGCTTATTTTATCATCTCTTCTTACCCCACGTAACTCGGTCCCGATCTACCTCCCCCTGCACGTTAAACAAGGCGTATCCTTACTACTAGAACATCCAGTGGTAGATTAAAGGAAGCATTGAGACCCCGTCATTGTACTAATCGCGACGCGGCTCTTCTCTGAGAAATTATTCTTTAAGAATCGCGCTACCCCCCAAGCTATTCGTGACAGTATTACTAAATACTTTAGACTTATATTAATTTGGGTTGACACATTTTTTTAAATCGTTTATTCAAACACAATATCGAGACAGAAATTATAACTATTTTAACAATAATTCTCTAATCAGTGCTCGTAAACCTTGGCCCCGAGAATAACAAAACATAAAATAATATAGACTGCAATGTTGCTTATAATTACCTAATTAGCATTTTTAAAATGTTTTAATTTTTTTACAAAAATCCTATAGTTATTTAAATCTTTTATACAATGAGGTAAATTATTAAATTTTTGAATTGCATCTGTAATTTGATTTCTCGACCCTTTATTAGTTCTTGTAGAAACCTGATAAACATTATGATCTCGTTTGGTAATCATGCACATTATGGCAAAACATCATATTTATGTTGCATTTTTGTAGATTATTAATGATTTTATAAACAAATTTGCACTGTTCTATTTCTAAGATTTCTCTTAGTCTATTTAAATTTAATTCTGAATAAATTGTGTTAGAACTAGAAAGCCAATCAAAATTAAATAATAATTTTAAAAATGTATTTTGTAATATTTGAGCTTTATTAAAATCAACTTCACCACACATGCCCCACACAGGCAAAAGGTATCTAAAATGTGTAAGGAAAAAAGTATCGAAAACTTGAAACTTGCACTCTTTAGATAAATAATATCTGCTTTTATACAAAGCAGACAGCATTGAAACTATTTTATCAGATATTTTATTTTTGTGTAGTGACCAATTTAAATTTTCATTTAAGTAATACCAAATATGTTATACTTGACACTTTTTCTAAAGGTATACCATTTATGTTAATATTTAGATTCATTAATTGACTTATTTTTTTGCTTAAATATAACGTATTTGGTTTTTTCATGTTGATTTTTAACTTATTTGAAACCAGTCATTTAAGATAATCATTAAGATCACTATTAATAAGTTTAATAAGGGCAATTTCAGCTGTTCCAGTATATACCAGAACAGTATTGTCTGCAAAAGTAAAATATCTTGCTTTTAGATTGGATCTCTCTTTAGAGTGTGTGCCACTGCCATAAAAAAATCATGTAAATCGTGGAAATATGTAATAAAAATAATAAATAATATAGTAAAGCTTTAATAATAAAAGTTACTCACCATCTTTTATGTTAATTCTATCTTCTCTTCGACAAGCACGAATCCACTGCTTTGCTAAGTCATGTTTTGGAAACTGAAAATATTTAATATCACTCCCTTTGATGGTCCTATTATTGATTTTACATGTAGCCACAGCACAGTTTGGCATAATTATACTGTAAGTTTTTATTTTAAATAATCCTATAACATATATAAACACAAAACAAATCTTAAAATTCACTTAATTAAATAAACTATGACAGCGTCAAGCGGAGATATTTTTTCCCAGATGACGTAGATGCGCGGGTGGGTCAAAAACGAGTCTAGAAATCACCATACCGTTTATGTGTATCGTGTATATACTGTTAAATAGACTAATATCCTGAAAAAAGTAAAGATGAGAAATGAATGAATAAAATCATGAAAAGCTTTCTAAAACCTAATAACGCTCGTCTCGAAGAATGATATTTATGAAGAAGAATTTTTTTAACGACAGCGATGCTGATGACTTTCAAGAATTTAGATAGCGTTCCGCTAATTCTGATCATATTCGAGAATCTAGAACAAAACTTCGACTAAATCTGATCAACTTTTCTTTCAAGTTTCGGCCAGTTCTGCGGGAAACAATCTGAAAAGTTACTTTGCCGTACTAGTGTGGGAAAGTAAAAATTTGTCGAATTTGACCATAATATACATCTAATTTATTTTTCTTCTAAAATTACGAATTCTTATTTGAATATGCGGTCCAAAACACTTGTTCTTAATTCATGCCGAAATTATCTTGCTCTCATTCGAATGCTTGCACAAATTCCGCTCTGTGTCGCTTTGGTCAACGGCATCTGGTACGGAAAATTATCACTAAGCACTTGTTAGGGAAGTAAACTATTTCAACTAAGATAAATATATTTGGTTCTCTAAAAGGTTAAGTTATTAATTTTTAATATACTAAATATTTAAATTAATCCTTCATAAAGATTTTTACCGATCTATAAAAAGATAAGAGCATAAGATCTTGAATATGATAAATGGTTAGATTATACTACATTATACTAAATATTTAAATTAATACTACATCTAAAATCAAGCTTTTTATAGATAAGACTGATAAGAGTATACCATCAAAAGGTTAAGCTCCTGGGTTTAAATATATTAAATATTTAAATTAACCCTGCACCTAGAGAAATATTGTATCCAGCTTTTTAGATAAGTGTTTTGGGGTTTTCTAAGGTTAAGATAATAGTTTTTAATATATTAAATAAAGAAATTAATGCTACATCTTGAGCCGCGTCTACACGTGTTACCGAATCTCGTAACGTAACCTACTCGCGTATCAATTAATGATCTGTTTTGACGGCATCCCGAGCGAACCATCAAATGATGTTACGAAGTAATGACAGGCGCTGCTGTTACAGCGTCTGGACGGCAGCCCGAGCATTTCGTTGAATTTCGTAACTACTTTATCGTGGTCAATCTGTCAAAAACGGGGGATCGTTACAAAAATGGAATGGACGAAGGAAAAAACGTTCGAATTTATAGAAAAATATCGAAAAAAAGAATTGCTGTTGAACCTCAAGCACCCACAATATTTTAAACGGATTCTGATAAATGATGCATGGAAAAAATCAGCTGAAGCTATAAATAAGTCCACTGAAGAATGCAAACATTGAAGTATTTTGTTTTATTATTTTAGCTCCAATTAGACTAATTATTAGAAATTCGAAGTCGGTTGCCGACAATCTTGTGAAAATTGTATGGCGTTCACTAACAGATTGAAATTTTAAATCGAGTAACAAGCTATGTTCATTCCTTTTCAAAAGGTAATGAATGAATTTGTCACCAACGCCTTTGTCTTTTTCCCTTCTTTTTTTAAAACAAACTGTATCAAAATTTAGGCCGCAGCAGCTACTTCCATATTGTCGTGAATTATAGGTTAATTACCCTGCAAATCTCAAAAACAAACCGACATTTAGCGGCTTTTAGTGCCCTTGGTTCGCGACGATGTTACGTTACGAGGATGTTAAACGTGTGGACGCGGCTTAAAGAGTATTCTGTCCGGATTTTTATAAGAGTATTATAACTTTTAGACTAATATTTTTGAATATGGAAAGTGTCCGGTTTTCAAAGATTAAGCTCTTGGTTTTTAATATAATATATATTAAATCAATTAATTACTTAATTAAATTATTATATTAATATAGTGATGATAAAAGATGCTGATTAAATTCACGTATTACGGTTCTGATAATCGTGCACAGATGCAAATACGTTATAATAATTTATGCATAGCATTCATCTAGAAAATTTTACATCATAAGTATCGAGAATGGTACCTATTTTTAGTACTTTATTTTATATTAAAACCTAAAATGTGTGCTGAAATAAATTTCTTATTTCAAAATTAGGTTCATGAATAAAGACCAAGATTGCCTGCATATTGTACAGCAGCGCAGCTCGCCGATTAGCAATTTTATTAAACCTAAAATGAAACCCATGCATTTCCTTTACTATGTTTCCCGTAATTTCTTTATCTAGTTGCGAACCAGATGGTGTAGCCTAAATCATCCTTTTCCGGTATATTAAAAGATATATAAAGCTGAACGATCTACTTTGACTTCTACGGCAAATTGAAAGCTACTTACTAAAATCTACCTATATCAGGATGCAACTTTATTAAAATGGATTTTTCAAGGAGTATTTGCTATATGTTATAATAGTTGGAGAGCTTTAAAGTATATAACATATAAAAATTAATCAACTTAGGAAGGTTCATATAAGCCTGTTTTTGTGCTCCACATAACATCAAAATAGCAATGTTAGATATTTATGTATCAAGGACGTAATGTAAACCGTCTTTATGACCGAGATGCATACAAGATTTTATATCGGATCCATTGTTTTTAAATTGAATATTATCATATTATATCGTACGAATTAATTTTTGTAACATTCTCGTGTCTTATAAAAATTTGACACTGATATTTACTGACAATATCAAACACGAATGAATTCTTACACTAACGTCAACATTAATGTCCATTTTAATATCCAATTTATTATTTTATGTTTCTTTTATAACCTCGTGTATGAAGGCCAGAAATAATCGAAATTGCTTAATGACACTGTTTAGTTGCTAGGTTTATATAGGGCAAATTTAATGTTTGTGTCAATTTTTTATAGCTAATTGGATTATTTATATTAATAAAACTATATTTTTCTGTTTTGCGAAGGATGCTCTGACTATAATATTTGAAAAAATCATTGTTCTGGGTTGTAGTAATAGACAAAATAAGCCCTCACTATGTACTCCAAGCCTCTGTTTGTTCCCAAAGGTGCGTAGCCCCAATTAAAAAGGGCGTGATCGTATTACCTCCAAACTAGAGAGTGGTTCTGGTGTCATATAAATATTTAGGATCTTGAAACTTGTTTGGGTTCAATGGAAATATTACATTAAATCAAATATATTAATGCAGATGAAACACTTTGAAAAATAAATTCAAAAAATAGATTAAAATGTGAGGTGCAATTTTTGCAAAAAATACGATTAAAGTGTGTTCACAAATATTAGAAACCGACAAAAAAATGTTGAGCAGGTATAAATTTACAGAACCGGATAATTACACTTGTCCGCACAGGCCCGCATTACTTTGCAAATTCAGGTAAAATTTTAGATATTACATTTGAAATGAACCTAAATAGCCAAGTTTAAATTGTGACTTAAGTCATAGTGTGGTCATTTCGTATTTCATTTACTACCGTATATAATAATAATTATTTAGAAATGTGGCGTCCTTGGAGCTCTAGTGAGATTTGTGAAAGTCAACCAAATCAAAGCGTGGCTGTATTAACAGATGCTAAAGAAATTGTTAAGAGAAAACAGCTTTACTGACAAGGACGTGGAAAATCACGCAAAAAAAAGAAGTGATGCTGGAGTTGTCAGAAAGTTAGACAGTGGTGACGAGAACATTATACGAGGAAAATTTTATAAAATGTAAGAAGACCAATATGTTCTAACTTTAGGCAGTTTAATGAAAGTACTTAAAATAGATGAAATCGAAATTAAGGGTTCAAGAACTTTGTGGAAGTACATTGTACCGGGGGGCCAACTAAGGATGGACGTCGGCGTCGGCCATAACTTGGTAACCGTTAGTCATATAAGTTGGAGAAAACAATATTGTGGAGTAAATCAGCCAAGGAAATCGCTGGAAATTATTTTCAACTCTGTAGGATGGCCGCTAGGGGATGCAACTGAAATGGTAAATCAAAAAGGGCCTTTTCTCCAAAAATATCAATGTAAAGATATTTTATAAATATTACCATCGTAAAAACTAGAAAATTTTTGACTTTTTTTATTTAAAGTATTTTGCTATATCTCGTAAAATATAGTGGTGGGGAAACGTCAAACATGTTTTCATTTAAATGGCCATAACTCCGGTATGAGTCGACAGAATTTAACAAACTAGGTCTCGTGTAAAAGAGCTTTTATTGCCTAATAATGTGCTGCGTAAAAATTATCCGAATAGATTTCGCCGTTATCGCTAGAGGGCGCTGTATATCATTGCAAATTTCAAACAGTAAGCTATGTCTCATTTTACATTGTTGAATAGAGGACGACATTCTCTAAAATTCTATGCAAACCTGAACGTTCTATCTTTTTTCTAACCGGAGATATCATTAAAATAAATATTAGGTGGCTGGATTATGCAACGTCTCCGTAATTTAAGGGGATACTATATGTTACATAAATAGTTATTGACCTCTAAGACATTAAATGAAAAATAGTAGTTAGTTCCAATATATTGATAAAAACCACAATTGTCCTTAACACTGCCAATGTATGCACAAGAAAAGAGTAAAATATGTAAATGAAAACAATACTTCAAAAAATTTAAACATTTTAGTTTTATGTCAATGCCATTTAGTTGCTACTTTCGTGTTTTCTTGTTCATATTTTTATTGTTGTTCGTGTTGCGTTAACTTAGTTTTCCCAAAATGTTGTATACAAACGAAGATTTATTTGACACGGTTGATGTTTATTTCGAATCCATGAGAAATGCTACAATTGCTGCCCGGGTTTATGCGCAGCAATACCCTGAGAGACGTCACCCTAGTAGAAAAGTTTTTCTTCGAGTCATCAATCATTTATGGACAACTGGAAACGTTCATTTTCCTGTATACCGCAGACAACGCAGAGGACGCACGGAACAGAACGTCGTTAATGCTTACGTCGAGTTTAATCCTCAATTAAGTACTAGGATCATTGGGCAAGACCTGGGAGTAACTCGAACTACTATCCAAAAATCCTCAAAGAACACAAGTAAGCAACAACATGAACGAATCAAAAGATTGTAATTCCACAAAGGTCTATTTAATGACTTTTTCCCATCCTATCTTTCCAATCTTGTTGAATCAGTTGTTTCCCTCGTTTCAGATTACATTCTTAGCACTTAGGCCTACATCAGGCATTGGCTGCTGCATATTTCGATCGAAGACTGGATTATTGTCACTGGCTTTTGGGAATGATAACGGAAAATCGACAAGTTCTCTCGCATATGTTGTGTACTAATGAGGCCACCTTCCATAGCAATGGGGGAGTGAATCTCCATAACACCTACTACGAGAACAAATCCGCGTTAGATGCGAGAAATCCAGCACCAAGGTCGTTGGTCCGTAAATTGTTGGGCAGGAATACTAGGAGGACGAATTATTGGCCCCTTTTTTTTGATAATCCACTAAATGATGATAGTTACCTGAGGTTTTTAAGAGAGGAGTTGCCGGTTTTGTTGGAGGAAGCGCCTCTTGCAATTCGACAAAGAATTATATTCCAGCACGATGCTTATCCGGCACACTTCGCAGTGAACGTTCGGGAGTTTTTGGAAGCCAACTACCCTGCTAGATGGATAGGACAGGGTAGCATCTTTCCATGGCCGGCTCGATCACCCGACTTGAAATGTCTCGATTTTTATTTATGGGGTCGAGTAAAAGACTTGGTTTTTGTCACCAGACCTACTACACGGGAAGACATGATTGCAGGAATAAGGCACACCATGCAAACTATTTCAGTTGCCGACCTAGAGACCATAGTTTGGAATACTCGAGATAAAATTCAAAAGTGCATCGAAAATGACGGACGGCATTTTGAACATTTAGGGCGACATTAATGAAAGTGGAAATTAACCTTTTTTGTTTTTCAAATTATTCTTTTTCATTTAATGTCTTAGAAGTCAATAACTATTTAGGTAACATAGAGTATCCCCTTAAATTCTGGAGACGTTGCATAATCCAGCTACCTAATATTTATTTTAATGATATCTCCGGTTAGAAAAAAGATAGAAAGTTCAGGTTTGTGTAGAATTTTAGGGAATTTCGTCCTCTATTCAACAATGTAAACAGAGACACAGCCTACTATTTAAAAGTTTCATAAAAATCCGCAATAACTGTTGCAATGATATACAGCGCACTCTAGCGATAACGGCGAAATCTATTCGGATAATTTTTATGCAGCACATTATTAGACAATAAAAGCTCTTTTAAACGAGACCTACTTTGTTCAATTCTGTTGACTCATACCGGAGTTATGGCCATTTAAATTAAAACATCTTTGACGTTTCCCCACCACTATATTTTACGAGATATAGCAAAATACTTTAAATAAAAAAAGTCACAAATTTTCTACTTTTTACGATGGTAATATTTATAATATAGCTACATTCATATTTTTGGAGAAAAGGCCCTTTTATGATTTACCATTCCACTTGCGCCCCCTAGCCGCCATCCTACAATTTTGAAAGTAATTTCCAGCGATTTCCCTTGGCCGATTTTCTCGACAATATTTTTTTCTCCATGTTATATGGCTAACGGTTACCGAGTTATGGCCGACGTCCATCCTTAGTTGGCCACCCGGTACATCCAAAGAATGGGATTCAAATTCAAAAAGATTAATAAAAGACAAATTCTAATGGAATCCATGCGTCTTCAAGAATGGAAAGGGAAATATTAAGGAGAAATCAGTGCCTACAGGAAACAGGGAGGGCCAATAATTTATTTGAAACGTGGTTTGATACCCATGACACCCAAACCAGTGGATGGACGATTCTAGCGGTAAGTGTGTGACATGGGCGCTGCTAAACCGCGGTAAAAGAATACATGCTTGGTTTCTCTCATCCAAAAACTTTAGAGACTCTTGTGTGGACTATCAAAACGACACATCAGCGGAGCTATTTGAAGATTGGTTTTGAACTAAATGATTGCCTAATATTCCGCCAAATAGTGTTATTTTTGCGAGTTATCATCAATTAAGCAAATCGATTTGTCCAAATTATCTAGAAGCCAAAATTCAAAACTATATGTAGAATAATGATATACATTTTCATGAAAACTATACAAAAAAAAAGTTATTGGAAGTGCTTAAAGTTTGCGGTATTGCGGGTACCACCTTATCACTGTATATTCAACCCCATTGAGCAAATGTGGCACCTACTTACAGTGATAGTGAAGTGAAAATTTAGAATTAACTGGGAAAATTGTGTAAAGAAATAGAAAAAAGCTATGTCTAACTTAAAAAAGCAATAGAAAAATTAGTTATTAATCTAGATGACAGTAGCGGTAATGAAACAGATTTGGTCTAATAATAAAGAACTTAGTGTTAATTAATTACTTATAATTATGTAAATATTATAATGTGTTTTATTACTATCGTGTTATATTTAATTTAATATAAAAATCAACTCTAGCCTGTTAACTTATTTCCTGTGAACATAACAAAATTAAAATTACAATTAAAAATAAACATTACTCCGGATCTGAATGAATTTTTGTGTTCCTGTAAGGTATAAACCTTGCAGCTGTGGGTGAAAGGTTTCATTGAAGTTTCATTGTTACAAGTTATTGGGTGTTTTAGTCGATTTTCAATATTGATAAATATATTTTCGAGCAAATTTGTTCACGTTAGGTATGCTCGCAGAAGGTTAATATAATAACATAATATAAAGCGACTTTTCTTAAAAACTTCATCACAAAATAGGTTAGCTAAGTTATCGTACACGTAGTTGTCGCCAAGTGTAATTCCAATTCTGTTCTAAATTTTCAGCGTCTTTATAGAGGGTGATTAAGTACTTTGAGAAACTTGAAGAAATTAGTGGTAGCGTTATTTTAAGACGAAAGCTTCTTTTAAATTATGATCTTTAATGGTTTTCTTTCCTGACTATTAGAGACAAACACATGTGTTTTAGTTAACTAGGACTAGTTAACAGACAAACGCGCACTTGTTTGGTTTAGTTCGATAGACGAACATAGCATACTTAGTAGAGAATCTTGTATTATAGCTTGATCGAACATCTTTTACATTTGCGATTTTACTGTCGCTTTATAAACTTCTATACGTTTCAGCAAAAATTTTAGTTTAATTTGTTAAATTGATTGCATCTCGAATTCGATTGCTAAATGTTAAAAGAAGTTTATCTCTATATTCGTAGCACATTTCTTTTGGGTTAAAATAATGAAATGCAAGGCCCTTTAAATTAGATTTTAATATGTTATCTTTAGGAGCATCAATTTTTGTGGTGTCATCAAGATCCATTTTTTCAAAAAAATTATTTCATAAAAAATTAAATGTTCTAAGTCAAGAAGTTTATTAATATCGATTTGTATCGGTTCTATGCCTGCATTAGATGTTGTATAATGACATAATTTTGAATATTGACTACAGCTTAAGGTGATTCGATCTGATTACCGTTGGCTAGGGTTTATACACAGTTTTTGGCGCAATAGTTAAAAAACTGAATAAATGACATTACCTAAGTTAAATAATTCACAATTTTTTTTTGTTTGAGGTTATGTAATCAGGCTGAGTCTACCGTTAAGCCTTGTTCACAGAGCTTCAACGTGTCACCAGCGACAGGACCTGTGAGCAATTAACGTCAAGTATTTTGTTTCCCGTATCACTCCCCTACATAATAGGTACTTAAATTTGATTGTTCACTGTCTTGTCGCTTGCGACACGTCGTGTAAAAATTCGCACACACTATCAGTTTTGATCGCCAAGTGTCGAACTGCCGCGTCGCGTCTTTAAAAAAAAATGAAGCACCGGCAGAAATTTTTACCGACGATGCGGCACGACGGTTTCCCCACAGACATCAGTTTTTGACATATTTTTCACGACGTTTTTAATCGCGGCGCGGCGATACGAACCCATAAAAATTACCGTCCTGCTTTAGGCTTTATACGGTGTTGTCGGTACTACGGTACGGTTGTGACCGCGGTTTGTTCATGTTCACTTCGCTGGTTAAAAATAATTAGCTTTTTGGTTGCATACCTATCTACGGGTTTTTAGATCTTATTGCTCTTTTCAATAATTATTTACAGATAACATGGTAGACAAAGAAGAATATTATAGGCAGCTATATGCGAAATATGACCAAACAACAACTAAAAACCCTTGGAATTTACAAAAAATTAATAAAGTGATGTTTTAAAAAGTTACCAAGCAAAAAAAATACAAACAATAGTAAAGAGATGTCGAACGAAGAAAAATATTATGGCGTAAAATATGATCTTCCCGAAATATCGGGAGCATTAAAAATTATTTTAAAACCAAAGACTGTGGGTGATGGAAATCTGATTTATGTTGCTGCGATCGAAGAGTTTTTTGACAGAACTGATGAACAACATAAAGCAACAGGCCACGGGGGACGAGATAAAATGCTTCATAATTTAAAAAAGAAATATAATATTCCTAGAATGGCTGTTGAGTTAAATGGACAATTGTGCAAAACATGCAATTTAAAAAAAACACAAAAACATGCCGGTTTAGTTGTAAAGCCTATCATACCTAAGGATTTTAATGTCAGAGGACAAGTCAATTTAATAGATCTTCAATCTTCCGCCGATGGTAAATACAAATAGCTTCTAAATTACCAAGATCATGCCACAAAATTTCTTTATTTGAGGCCTTTACAAACAAAAAGGGCTGCCGAAATAGCTAGTGAACTATTGAAAATTTTTTTCGAACAAGGCGCTCCAGTAATTTTGCAAAGTGGTAATGGACGAGAATTCACTGACGGTTCATAATTTGCATTATCGAATACTCGATTTACATAATGCGAGTCATATGTATGTGCAGGATTGAACATTTGATCTTAAACTTGACTTAGCTTGAATTGATCGTACAATTAGGCATCACATTATATATTAGATATATAATTTTTATATTGCTTTTATAATCTTCATTAGCAAAATAATGAAATTTTTGTTTAGGACAAATAGTGGTTTTCAATATTTCCAATATCGCGTTGATTTATTTTAGGAAATATATATTTTGGATGATTCAGTTTTTGAAATGCTTGTATTCTGGAGCAAAGGACGATCCAGAACACACAATCTATGTTTGTCCAAATTTTGCTGCACACGGCAGCTACACATATTAGGGGTGAGTCACAAAGAGCAACATTGGAGAATAGTTGCTAACAAATGAAAATAACTGGGACACGATTTCTGGGTGGGTAAATACAAAAAGACGTAGTAACTCTGAAGAAATGCCCTAGGGTGGTTCCAAACAGAAAAAAGGGAAAATGATTTTTTAGTGGGTCGGGGTCAAGCCATGATCGGCAGTCCATCCCCAGACTTACCCATGTGCCAGAATAGCAATGCAAAGGGGGTTCTGCGAGCATATTTTTTCAAAACTCTATTATTATTATTTTTGAAATTTGGACAAACCAAATGAAATATCCGTCAGTTCCTCTCTTCTAATTTGTCTAAAAGCATTTTGATGTGGCAAATTATCGCTATTAAAACTACTTTAATCCTTTATTGGCAGATTGCTTATTATCTGACAAACCATTTGGGGAAAGTAATGATGTTTTGCATAGGAAATAGCTGATTTAATTTATATTGATTTTGTTGTTGAAATATTAATCTTCGTTGAAAACTACTAAATATTATACTATGTAATGAGCTTTCAAGGATAGCTATTAAGACACGGATGTGAGAATTGCGAACGGAGTCGTAAACGTGTGTCATAATGAATGCGAGTGTCTTAATAGCCATTAAATGTGACATGCATACACTATTTTTTCTACGACCGGTTATCATAATGAAAAATAAGTCCTTTAGCTTTCAAGATTATTTACTAAGTAAATAATTACTATTACCTCTCAAAAATTTCATTGTTATGCCAATATTTGATATTGTCCAAATATTGCAGTGATGTTACTTTTTGATTGGTTGCGAACTCATATCCTAATGACAATCAATCAATCTGTATCATAATGAATCTAATAATGATTTTAATTATTAAAATAGATAGTAAATGAAGTAATCCTTGTGCGAAACTATCTAAATTTGTTCGGTTTCCCAATATTAAATCTTGCTATTTTTTCCACGTATTTATTTCGGTTATTCGATATCCTATTAAACAATGCTCGACTTATTAAATAAAACAATTATGGACATCATCACCGAGTCCAGACAAATTGTTGATTAAACTACTGCAATTATTAATAAAAATCGATAATGTATGGGGATTGCCGTCAAAACTATACATGCTATAGTCTACTACATGTTATTGTCCACAATTTTGATTTCTATTAATTGATCTTCTATTAAATAAATTATTTATTGCTAACTGATTAATAATTTTTTAGATTTCTCCTTCAAAGTCAGACATTAAATAATAGCGCTAATTTTACATATTTGTGTGAATTAACAGCCCAGAATAATAAAAAATTGATGGTTGTATAATATTAAATATAAAATATTCCCATAATAATTTCAAATGTAATTTAGGCGAAATAATTCGTATAGTGAAATACGAAAATTGAGGAGAATCAAAATTTTAAATAATAATATGTGATTTTTAATTTGAGATTTAAGATCACCTACATTATTATAAACAGTTCTTCTCATTCCTGCATATACATGTAGTTTCCTATTCTAAGCTGGCTCCTACACCAAGTTCTAATACTAGCTGGCTGCTTATCTTACTATCGGCCTCAATGCTAATTGGTTTTGGGGATGTTTGTCTTCTATCAGCTCCTAATTACTCTGGTTTTGGCGATGTTTGTCCTTCTCTCAGGCCCTTCCAATTGATTTTATCGTGTCACTCACAAACACTTTCTGGATTGTCAAACTGATTATTGACACGGAACTGCTCGCTATTTTTATTGGAACGTTTTGGCATTTGGCTTATTTGTGGCTTTATTATAATCGGTAAAACAATTAAATTAATTTATAAAAGAAACTCAGCATTACAAAACAATATACTCGTATATGTTTTTGTTGACTATAAAACTCTGAATAAGCGCTGAATCTAGCAGGGCTCTATGGTTAGTCTCGCTCTTAAAAGTTTCCATCGTGTGGCGAAATGCGAAGGAATTACATACTCACTTCAATATCGTCGGGATTTTTACATTGTCGAGATTTTAGTTTGTCGGTATTTTACTGCAAACGCACTGCCAACTCTAGATGTCTTTCAGGTCGAGGTGGTATAGAACATCAATTTACTTGTACTTGTACAATTACTCTTAAAATCTGACTTGCTGTACTAGAATCTCGAAAAAAAATTATATTAAAAGCAAATGGTTATCATACATTGCCCGATTATGACAAATTCCTGCCGCTTGTCACTTTGTGTTGCCTATATATTGCATTACAACAATTATTGGCATCATCACCGAATTTAGACAAATCATAGATTAAACTACTGCAATTATCAGTAAAAATCGGAAAGGTATAGAGATTGCCATCAAAACTAGAATTTGTATTTACATGCAATAGATTACTGCATGCTTCTGTCAACATCATTGCTTACTATTAATCGCTCTCCTATTAAATAAACTATTTATTCCGAACTCATTAATAATCTCTAGATTTCTTCTCCGGCGTTGAATATTAAATGATAGGGCCAATTTTTCTAAATATACGTTTGCGTGAATTAACAGGATAATCCACAATAATAAAAAATGTTTATTGTATAATATTAAATATAAAATATTCCCATAATAGTTGAGGTGATTTTAAATTTGAAATTTAGGATAACTTACATTATTATTAAAATTCTTTTTCTAATTCCTGTAGCAAACATATATGTAGTTTCCCCTTTTAAGCTGGCTTCCCGATATTTGTCCCACACTGGGTTCTAATACTAGCTGGCTTTGGTGATGCTTCTCCCCTACTGGATCCCAATGCTAAATGGATCCGACGATGCTGCTTGTCATACTCCAGACCCGATGCTGCTTGTCATACTCCAGAAACTGGTTTTGGCGGTTTTTGCCCTCTGCTAGGGTCTTTCCAATTGAATTTCTCGTGTCACTCACGATACACTTAGATTGTCAAACTGACTGTTGAAATGGAACTGCTTGTTATTCTTTTCGATACCTTTTACCAAATCCTACCGACTGCGCCAGTTTTAGATTCATATTTGTGACTTTATTATAGCGGGCACATCAATTAAATTACTTTAGAAAAGAAAAGCAGCATTACAAAACAATATACTTGTATAGGTTTTCGTTGTCTATAAAGCTCTGCTTAACGTTGACGTAAACAGGCTCTATGGGTTGTCTCACTGTCACAGATTTCCATGATATGGTGCAATGAAACAGAATCAGATGATTCACTTCAATGGCGTAGGGATTTTTATATTGTAGTGGATTTTATTTGTTGGTATTTTACTGCAAACTCAATGTCTTCTCACAAAAGCTATATCAGGTCGAGGTGCTAAAGAACCCCAATTTACTTGCATTAGATAAGATTTATTAATAGGCACGATTACTCTTGAAGTAGGACTTGCTGTATACTAGAATCTTGGAAGAAAATTATATTAAAAGCAAATGATTATCATACATTGCCATATTATGAAAAATTCTTGCCACTTGTCAGTTTGTGTTGTCTATATATAAGATTACAAGGATTTTTATATAAATGAGTTGCATATATTTAAAGGAGCATTATAATGTTATATACTGCGCGACTCAAATATTTTTGCGAATGGCTTATGTAGTGTCGCTTACGAACTGGTAACATTTAGTAATATATTAAAACAAAAATGTACAATAAACAATAATAAGCGAGGGAACTCTAACAAACGAAGTATACCTACCTAGAATAGTATATTATATTGATACCACGGGACTGAAGTGTACCTTTTAATCCCGAGGCGAAAAGTTTGCGGTCCGAACGAAGCGAGCACTACAATTCGCTTTGGGATTAAAATACACTTTAATTCCGTGATTTGTTCGATATATTTTGCTTTTTGTAATGTATCTTTTCTTCAAAAACACTGTAGCGTACTATTGAAGTATTGCATATTCGTAGTTCAGTATACTACAATAGTAAAGAGGCATCATGAAATATTAACCACCTGTTAACTACTTAAGGATTAATTTAAATAGACTTTACGAATTTACTTAATTTGGCCAATTGTAATATTGCATATATTGATGTAAATATTAAGGAAAACTATTTTGGATTTAATTCTAATAGCAGAAATGTGTTACTTGATATAGAACGCTAATTTATAGTTTGGTTAGTGCTTCGGGGATCAAAATACATTTCTCCCAAGACCACTTCCACTAGTAGGTTGGCAAATTTCGACACATCCACATTTGGCTAAATTACGACATATATTAGGGTTCGTCTCCGTGAGATCTATAAGATGGCTAATATGGTATGTGTAGATAATATAGTTTTTGAAATATTCGGGGACTGATACCCAGATCCTCTAAAGAGGTTAAAATATAATATTTCGTGCAACATATTCTACCAAAATATTAAAAATGCATTTTTATTCGAATAAGATGACAAAACATGATATGTATATCTATTTTTTTGCCATCTTGCTATGTTGAGAATAATATTACATTTATAAGATCTCCAAATAGGATATTTAAATATTAAATATGACGCAATGGTACTACTAAACTCCTTTTTCTATTTTGGGGTTTGACAACTCCGACAAAATGTACTAAAACGTAGTTTTATCCACAATATCGAAACAGAATTATTGCACTCGACTCGTGTTTCGCTAACCATGTTAGCATCACCAGTTTTAATCATCTCCTGATGATGCTAACATGGTTTGCGAAACGCGCGTCGAGTGCAATAATTCCGTTCGGTATTGTGGATAACACTCCGTTTTAGTCCTTTTTATCACAAAATTATGATAATCCATTGTTTCTTAAAGGTAAATACTATGTGGCACCTTTTCAATTATGTATCCCTTATTATCGATCGATCGACTAGAGTGTATTTACCCCCAACGTGGATTTTAAAATATATACGCGCTGGTCGGTATAAACAATAATTAATTCTTAAATCATTTGTGACCACAAAGGTGGGGGTGGTAATTAACTTTATAATTAACAACTTTAATTAGTGTACTGTACCAGAATAGGGTGGTGGGGTTATATTCATGGGGTAAATTGAAACATGAATTTTAGGTATTACGTAGTTTAATATATACAACGATTTCTAACTACTTTCATACATGCATCCTTTCACACATAAATTTAACTAAATAGGTACTGTACATAAGATTAACTATTACTAAATGTCCAACAAAACTTCTTGATCATTCAAATTTAAAATGAACTTCTCTCTTTACTGAACTGAATCAAACTCTATTTCAACTAACTGCCTTTCCGTTCATACTAAATGTCTTGTGATTTTGCTTCTGCAATTCTCTCAACTTCACTTCACCAGGGACATAAGGCTTCGAACAGTTGATTTGAATCTCGAGGACAGGAATAGATTTGTCTACTACAAATATCCAGACGCCATTTTATCTTCTATCTTGAACAACAGTTCTGGTGCTGCTGTGACGAGAGACGCTGCGGCGTTTCTGTCTTCGAGAAAATGCGTAAAACACCCAAAAAGTCCTTAATTCAGTGTTGAAAAAAGGTAAATCAGAGCACAGCAGCTATTTTCTAAATATCTGCGCAAACAAAATGAGAAAATGGCCAAAATCTTGGCGCCAACAGAGCAACTTTTTGGCTGCTTTACTGCACTAAATCCAATTTCTCTAGAAGTGGATAGATAAGCTGGAACGGAGTAGGCGAGCCCATTAGTGCATTTGAGAGTTTAAAAAAATGCTTTTTTCTACGAGCGTGCGCAAAGTAACTACTTTGCGCATGCTACTCAGTGCGCAAAGTAGTACTTTCCCGCACGCTATGCGGGAAAGTAAAATTCTCTAAAATCACCAGTGACAAGAAATTGTTCATATGTTTTTAGAAACTTTACACTTTTGGACTTTTTATGCAATATAAGAAACCGTTTTAAGTCATAATTATACTCTTTTCCTTAAAAGTTTCCGTAATTCGCGATATTGTAACTTAAACCAAAAACCATATATTTTGAAATCCTCGGTATAGTAGTAAAAAATTATGTCAAGCAACAATACTTATAATTATCAGGTTGACAGATTTTAAACAAATCTAGGTGTAAAACGAAGTATCCCAAAAAACATAATCCTCAGCGTCGCTAGAAAGCCTTAAGAAAATGGATAGTTCTAATGACTCCAAGATTTACCTGAATGTATCCTGGCACGTGGATGAAAAATGTGATCGAATTACTAATAACGATTTCCTTGACGGAGTAACAGCTGGCTTTCCAGCGATTGTTGCATATAACGGAATCTATTATACCGACAATCCAGGTTCGGACTAAGGAGTAACTGAAATACAAATGTCTTAAATGCACAAATTGATGTTTAGCTGGGGTGAAATAAATTTATTTGGGTTTAATTGCTCAATCATTTTACGAACATACAGGGTGTTATGGCCAAACTATACGGTGAAAAACAATAAGTTAATAAACATGTTGGGGTGTTTCCCCAACACGCACCGTGTGTGATTTCTAATTTCTAAACCTAGACGACTTATGAACTTAACCGATTTCATTAGTCTACTTCAGGACACGGGCGCCCTCGGCACATTAAAAGAGACTCATAACAAAAGTCGACTAAGTAAAAAAATTAAGGGTGTTGACACTTCTAAATTTTATTAGTTGGGTTATGTATATACCGCTTTTATTCGTTGTGTAGAATTAACCCAATCTTACGGCGATTTTTATTGAATGGTAAGTCAATCCTTGGTTTTTTAATTATTAGCATTCACAACGAGTAGTTTTGGTGTTTTAATTAAGGTAATGTATAAAAGGTAAAATTGTTGCATTTACTTTATCCATTCGTTTTCGTGGTATGCGCAGCAGCAGGACGCGGGAAGCGGTATTCCACAAAACGGACCGTTTCAACCGCACTAATATGCAGTTTTAAGGTATGATTAAGAATCCGGTGGCGGTCGTATACAGGTGCGCGCTATATTTACTTGTTTTTTTTTTTCAGGCCTCTATTTCCGGCATAAATCAGGATAATGTTGACAATAAAAATAATGATTGCAGCTCTGATTCCAACTTACCATTGACATGTAAACACTTTAAAAAGTATTACTTTTATTTTAGCTTGACGTTTTCAAACTAATTTTTTATAAATTTAATGATAGATGTATACAAAATAAAAATGCCAATTAAAATTATTATGAAGTTTAAGAGGCAATTAGTTTACTTAATAAACCCGCAGATGCAGAACTATCTGAAGATTCTACCATTGCCACTTGGTAGTCAAACCCTACGCTAATTACACTACATTTAATAAAGAATTGTGGAATTGTTTATTCAGCATTGTTATTGAAATCCGACCAATTGCAAAATAACGAAAATAATATTCCCGATTTTTCTGAAGAGTATAATAGTGACCCCTTGTATACGGCCCGCAAACTGATGACAATCCCTTAAAGATAATAAAACGTCAAAATTGAAAAAGACTGAATCGTTGAATTTCCGAAAATGATTCTAACTCTAAGCAGAGCGAATTCGAAATAGGTAGGTACATTAAGTTGTGTGATTATTTAAACTCGTTTTTTAGTGGAGGCTTTATCAGTGCGGGTGGAATCAAGCGAGAAGGTTGGTCCCCAGGCATCAACAGGAATGGTGAAACAGCGAAAAAAAGATTTAGAAAACGCCAAGAAGAATTAAAGGCAAATTAAGAGGGTTTGGCTTATGTTACTAGAAAAGGGAAATGAGTACCTGCCAAGAGCATTTCTTCTCTAGACAAATGTCAAAAATGTTACCTTGAATATACACTTGATCAATAAAAAGACCTTAGATTATGTATCAAAATCTAAAGTAGCCAGCCTTGAAATTCTCTGCGAAAGAATCAAAGTTAAAAAAACTATAGAAATAAAAAGAAAGGTAATAGGGAAAAAATAAAAAATCGACAAATTACGGCAACATAATTCATTGATGTAGGTTTTACTAAAAAAAGTATTGCGCAAAACCATGTCTTGTCACATGCATGCAGAATTCAGGTGGAACATCTAGTAAACAAAATTAAGGATCCCCATACGGGGAAACGGGACTGTTACAATAAATAAAAGAGGCAAACATTTGCAATGATTTATGTGTATCATGTATGATACATATTCTTGAGGCGGAAAAGGGTCACGAAAGTAAAAGACAAGATAAGCAGTCCGCAAAGCATAATGATTCTGAAAGAATGTTGGTGTTCGATTTACAGCAGGTTCTATCTACACCTCATCTCTCTACAAATATTTTGTATTACAAGAGAATCTTTTCCACTTACAATCCTACTGTTGGAGACTGCCAAATTGATGAAGATACGCAATGATTTATGTGGCATGAAGCAGTCGCAGGACAAGACTCGAACCAAATTGCCTCTTGTGTTTTAAAAATATTAATGTCGTTGCCTGAATCTATTACACAAGTAACAACTTATTGGGATACGGGTGGCGGTCAAAATCGCATCATTACTATGGTTTAGTTATGCTATGTTACGAAAATCTAGGCTGGAATAATGACACCTAGGAAGTGGTACCCATTTGTGCGGATGGTGTCAGGAAAAAAGCGGAAGTTTGAAGTTACTGCTATGATTAGAGAATAATTTTTGGACTTTTCAAAGCCATTAGCAAGAGATAGTGTCTTTATTAAAAAGCTTACTGATATAGATGGGATGGTCAAAAATCAAATGGCTGCAATACAAGCAAACTTTTGAGGTTATTAATTTTATACATGAAATTAACCTTGAACAGACTGAGCCTTTTAGAACTTTTGATTTGAGATGCCAAGAGAAAAGGTAGGTCTTTAATTTTCCATTCGGTAGACATTCCACTCTCCTCTAAGGAAATGATATGAATCAACCCTCTTAAGAAGCAAAACCTCATGTCACTATTGTCCCTTATAGACAAGGACTGTCATGAGTTTTACAGAGCCCTGCAAACAACTGAAGATGCTGCAGAGTTTGATGAACCGGAATACTTAGAAGCAGCTAGTTTCTTTGCTTAGGTATAAAATACCTGCTAGGAATAAAGTGCCAAATGCGGATATCTAAAATAAAAAGTTCAAGTGACATAATATGATATTTCAGGGAAAGCTGTGAAAATAAGAAAATAACATATTTTGGTAAAAATCGAATATTAAAAGGTAGGTTCTACTTAAAACATAATGTTTTACTTATTAATTGCAAAATTGAAATATTGTGGTAATATTGTGATTTTCCAGGGCGTATCAAAGTTAAAAATCACTCTTCTGAACATTTTACCAAAAGTGACATCGGGTTTTGCCTTCTAACCACAGACTTATGAGAATGAGCAAAAAAACACAGCTAACGGAGATGGAAAGCACGTTATATCAGAAGCGTGTTGAAAAGTCACTTCAATAGGACAGTGGTCGATGCTGTCAATTTAACAGAATATTTCAGTTAACATTGTTTTAACGTGACATGTATGGATGACGCGACGAGTACTTTTCAACGCACGTGTTGAAGACTTCTATTGTGTTATTTTTATAGGTTATCGCAGAAAAATCAATGCAGATTGCATTACTTGTGTGAAAGTACTTGTCAAGTACATGTCAAGTAACATGATATCTTCAATTTAGGGAATAAAAATACGTTTATATTTTTTTAAGAGCAGCAGCCACAGTTTAGATCCCGAATACATAGTTCGCCATTTTAATCTATGAAATGCAAAAAGAGCGTTATTTATCTACAACCCGGAACTTAGTCAATAGTTGAAAATAAATCGCTTTGTAACCAGATTCTTTGATTTATGGTACATACATACATATTTATGGCCCTACGCAAGTTGTAATATTAGATTTTAAGCTTCATTCTGTTATCGCCTAGGAAATGCAATATACGATTACCCTGAATCCGTTTAATTAGACATTTAGATAGTTTTAAGTTAAAAGTGCATAATACTTTATCCAGTTCGTTAGCAATTTTAATAAACACTCTATGCGATATTGCTATTTTAATATAGAACAATTCACTTATTAATTCATAAACGGAAAGCAAATTATTTGATCCACAAATCCTGGCTTTAAATTTATTTGTCTATTGCAACTAAAACAGGAAATAACTTTTATATGGATCAAACAAAACTCGCTAATATGTGAACTATAATAGCCATTGTTCCATTCGAGTTGTGCTTCATTTTGTATATCGGGATTAATATTAATTCATGTTAGATATCGAGAATAATATAACTGTGATCAGGAATTACTCAAAAGAAAACGCAATGAGTCAAAGCGCGAAAACAATAAAATTTGGAAAAGAAATGATATTTTTAGTGCTATAGTCATAGCAAACATAGTTGATACAAAATTGTATACCATTTATAAGAAAATCTACTGATCGATTATGTCCGAAACGACTCAAATATTTCAAAATAGACAAATAACCTGCATCAGTCGGTTCTGAAATAAAGTTTTCATGCAATTTCCGAAAATCAATTTTATTAAGATTCTACTAACATATTGTATATTAAATAGAATGTCCACATTATATATAAATGTCACGAAAGGGCAGGTAGTCATATAAAGTATTCGACGCGACGCTACGGGGGAGTATGCAATTTGCCCATATAAAAAGAATTAGGCTAATTGCTTATGTTATATATTTATCTCAGTAGGAGAGTAGAGATATTATTTGTAGTCTCTCCATTACAAATTATTATAATGATGGTAACCACTTGGCGTGCTTGACTGAACAAAACTTTTACTTTTAGATGTTCTCTTCAATAATAACTTGAGCGAACAACAAAATATTTCATATGGCATCTCACATTTCTACAAAACTGTGGCAAAACTCACTTGCCCAGCGAGCGCAGCAGAGTGCAGTCTCCTGGTATGCAAGTGTCTCAACTTCTTATTGACATTATCGAATCCGATTATGATGATGTAGGACGGAAAAGAAATTGGCAAGCTTTCAGGTGAATAATTTGGATAATATACCATCTCTTAGAGCTACAGATTCAGATTACAAGAAGTTAGTGGTCCCTTGTATTCAAATGGGTTGCTTCAAGAGCTAAGAATTCCAATGTATAACAAAAAACTTTCAAAATTCCTGCAGCAACAAAAATTTGTCGATATAAAGGGTTTTTCATAATATCATTTTCGACGCCTCTGTAGGGCAAAGAAAGTAAGTCTTTTTGGTGCGCCCGTACGGAATAGTATATTTCATTAACAAAAACTAGGCTTTTCCGGTGCGCGCACGACAGTGCCGAAAGTCGTGCAAGCGCGGGAAAAGCTGTTTCTGGACGATATTTTTCATAAAACCTTTCTGAAACAAAACACAAACGTAAAATTATTATTATTTTATTTAGCCAAAATCATGTTATAATACATTTTGAATTAAAATGTAAGCAAACGTCAAACATGGAAGAAAAGCAAGACACAGGCACGGTACAATGAGAAACGGTATAGTATTCCGGCAGCCAAAACTCGTCGAGTTCGCGCAGTTACGTAAGTTACGTAAGAAAATCAAAACGACTGCATTCGATTTATATGGATTTGTACGTTTGTACAAGTTGACATCGTGGTTTTCTAACTGTGAATGTTTTATTTGTTTTTCAAAATGCCTGTATGTGCTGTGGCAAAGTGTAATAACTACACTAAATCTACTCAAGGCACTAATATTAGATATTTTCGTTCCCCCAAAAATAAAGAGCTGTGTAAAAGGTAGATCATTGCGTGTAGACGGGAAGATGAGATAAACGTAAAGAATGGTATATATTATTTAACTAATTAGGTGGTCTATTATGTGATAGGTTGTAATTAATTTGTAAAAGAAAATAATATATCTAACTTTTAGCTTACATAATATGTTCTGTTCATTTTGAGAACGTTTATTTTGCTGAGCCTACACTTATAGAGAAGTTATTAAATTATACATCAAAAACTAAGAGAGGTCAAAAACTAACAAGCTTCTACGTTAAGAAAATAATAACTAATAACATAAAAAAATACTGTATATTTATTTCAATTATTGTATACTTTAGAATCTCAGCACGCAGAGTGTTGTCAAATCAGCTGAATTTACTAGTAGTATAATTGGATAAACAATTATTTCTCCACATGAAAAACATCTTATCACATAGAAAAAACATTTTTACCACTTGTCAAATCAAAAGTTATTTCTAAATTTCATAGATTTTAAATCTATGCAATTCTTGTCGTGAAACCAATATATTTTAAATGCGCGCTTTGACTGAGACTCTACGCAAACTACGTCACAGCCCGGCAGCGGTGCGCAATACTATACCGTTTCTCTTTGTGCCGTGGACACGAGTATCTAATATTATCAAGCGTTGCTATGGAAATGTGTTTGTATGCATTATTGTGATTGAGTAGGCAGCTAGTTTTGATGTATTTGTGACAAGTAAGGTCAGAATAAATAAAATAATTTTGTATAAAAATTAGACTATTGACCCTAAAATGTGTTAAATTAATTTTATATACCGCATCGCTGTCTAATTTTATCCCAATTTATTATACTTTATGCTTATTTTGTAACTAAATAACTGCAAATTTAGGACTTGAAATTAGGGAACGAAAAACTTTCCTCGTGCTCCCGCACCTGAAAACTTTTCCTGTGCGGGCGCACCGGAAATACTTACTTTCTTTGCTCTACAAAGACGTCGGTTTTCCGGTGCGGGTGCACGGAAAATGTTTTTCGCGTTCCCTAATTTCAAGTGCTAAATTTGCTGTTATTTAGTTACAAAATAGGCATAAAGTTTAATAAATTGGGTAAAATTATACAGCGATGTAGTCTACAAAATTTATCTAATACATTTTAGCGTCAATAGTTTATTTTTTAATAAAAATTATTTTATTTATTCTGGCCTTACTTGTCACAACTACATCAAAACTAGTTGCCTATTCAATTACAATAATAAACACATTTCCATAGCAACGCTAAGTTTGACGTTTACTTACATTTTAATTCAAAATCCATTATGACATGATTTCGGATACATAAAATCATAATAATTTTATGTTTTGATTTCAGAGAGGTAATACGAAAAATATCGTTAACTAGACGTCCAGAAACAGTTTTTACTGTGCTTGCATGACTTCCGGTGTTCGGCTACGCTCCACACCAGAAAATGCCATGCGTACACCGGAAAAGCCTAGTTTCCGGACGCATATCAACACATCCTACCATACGACGGCACCAGGGTACTGAAACCGGTTGGGTTTTGCAGCTTACAAAACTCATTGATTTGGGCACCTAATGCATGACACGAATCCATGTCTCTACCTTCTAGCAAAATTTCTACAACGCCTCGGTGGTGTAGTAGACAGAGTGCTTGCCTGCCATTCCTGCGCTGCGGGTTCGATTCCCGTCAGTCGCGACAGATGCTTCGTTTATTGTTCTTTATTAATTTACATTTTTTTCCTAGTTTTGGATTAGTTTGAGTTAGCCTTGCGCGCTATGACTGAGACTCTACGCAAACTACGTTAGTCGCTTAGTTCTTGTTGACTGAGCCCCAGTAGCGAGCGAAGCAAGCGGAGGGCTATGCAAAGCCATAATAATACCTATGATAGCCAGTTACCGGTAGCGGCTAGACGTTAGCATAACAAGATCCCGCAATCTTTCCAAAACCATAACGCTAAAAGCTATTTTGCAGGCCATTAATAGGACTAAACTTATTTAATAATATTTAGGCGCCTAAATCAATGAGCTTTTGTAGCGGTTTCAAAAACTGACAGATTTGAGCACCCTGCTGCCGTCGTACAATAGTATGTGTAAATATGCTTTCCGGGCTGGTAATGAAATGTACTATTCCAATAAGGGCGTCAGAACTTGAAGTAATAGCGGCAACACTGCTTGATATAGCAAGATCAAACGTCAACCGTTGTGTCCAGCAGTAGTGGTCAATTAATTCCTATGGAGAAGTTCATAATTCAACCGCGAGTAGAAATTATTCGTTTTTACTATCAAAATGATTGTTCGGTCCGAGTGTAAGAGATAATCTGAACCTGTCAATTCCACGTTGTTCTCAAGAAGTAGATCTCGCAGGATGACTGCTTGGAGAATTTTGCATCACGATCTGCATCTAACGACATAAAAAATTCAAATAGCTCAACAACTGAAACCAGCTGATTATCACATGCGTCGAAATTTTGCCCACTGGTCTTTAGAGCAACTGCATGTCGACCCACATTTTGAGGAAAAAATGGGAAAAAGTAGTGTTTTCTGATGAAGCGCATTTCTGGCTCAATGGTTTTGTAAATAAGCAGAACTGTAGTATTTAGGCTGATGAAAACCCTCAAGAGATCCATGTGTGGTTTTTGGACTCAAGGTATTATCCGACCTTACTTTTTCAAGACGTCGCGTCGCGTCGCCTCATTGGAAATCGTGTTACTGTTAATGGTGAACGGTATAGGAATATCGTAACGGAATATCTATGGCCTGAACTTATAAATATAGACATAAACCATGTTTTCACTTTATAGCGTGAAGAGTTTCCTGAAACCGTTATTTCGAGAAATGCTGATGTGCGACTGGTTGCTTTCTATTAGATTATGTGAAAACTCTAGTTTACGCAAAAATGCCTCGAATAATTCAAGACCTTAAACGAAACATTCAACGCACCATTAAAAACATTCTACGTGATATGTGTCAAAAAGTACTAAAAGTAGTACAGAATTGGCTGTTCAGAATGCACCAAATTAGACGAAGTCGCGAAGGACATTTAAACAACATTATTTTCAAAACATAATGTCTTCTGCAAAATAAATAAAAAATTGGTGGTTATCACTTGTAGTTATTATTGTGTTTAAGTTTAAAGTTCTGACCCCCTTTTGGAAAATCTGTCAATAATCTTGAAGTTACTGAAAGACTTAAAAATAATACATTGTGGAAAGCTCAACCAATTATTGAAGCAATTAAAAAAAAGCCCACGCTTCTGCGTGGCTGAGCAAATAATTCCATTTTCTGAAAAATCCGTCTTGAGGTGTTGCGTAAAAAGACGCCTAATCCAGTAAGTGTGAAGAACTTTGTGTTAGCTACTCCGCAAAGATTGACCCTCAATTTCTTTGTTCACCAAGGTACTTTTATATGGCCAGGTGGTAAGCCTGAAACAGAACTGGGGGCAATATTTTAAATCAACTGGCTCAAAATGTAATTCCGGGAATTATTATTGTTATGGACACATATTTCAGTTCTTGTTCTCTCCTATTATTTGGAAGAAGAAGGTATTCACGCAGCTAGAATTATTAATAATAATCGCCAAAAACATAAATTGATGTCACAAAGGAAAGATGAAAGATTGAAGGATGCTATCGTACCACAAAATATTGTAACGAACAACAAAAGTTTTAAAAAATTACAAGTACAATTCGCTGTATTTTTTACTACATTGATTTGACAATTGTCTACTTTTGGTTAGGCTCCAGATTCGATCAAAAGGCCATGACGTCTTCCAACCGCAGCATAATGGTTCTCCTGGCATTTAAAATCCATAATGGTGAATATCTGACAAACGACTACATGCTGCCGCTATATCTACAATCAAGGAATTTATCCACGTCTGTAGCAATTCTTCTAATTGATGCTAAGGGCCTCAAATCGCCACAAACTTCTTGTCAAATAACTTGGATCAAGTTTACCGTGAGAATCTAAAGGTGCAAATTTGATAACAAAGAAATTCAAGACCGCCTTGGGAAAATTGTTTGAAGGATTAGAATACGTTAAATATTTGAATTAAATTTTGTAGTAGCATCAACCTAGGCAGTATACAAAACCACAATTATTGTAGCAGCAACCATTGCTAAAGCGGCAATTAATTTTTAACAATGATTTCCTTACTCCTAATTTTCAAAAACAACGAGACTAACGACACAACAAATATTAAAGTAACGTATCATTTGGGTCAAAGAACTTGGTGAAATATTTTCTGATTTACACCTCCAACTTCAAATCACAAATTGAACCAAATATTTGATCAAACTTCTTTATCAAAGAAATTTTCTGATGTAAAACCACCATTAGAAAATCGTCAAACATTTTTAACATTGAAAATGTTTCTCTTATCCTAGTATAGGGCCTCAAATCGCCACATGACGTCATATGCGTGAGAGATCGTCTTAGTATGTTTATTAAGACATAAATTTGATTGTAACGTATCGAAACCAAAACGGGCTAAAACGTATTGCAATAGATTAAAAATATTAAAGTAAGTTAAAACTAACCCAAAATAACTGAATTTTGGCGACTAACTAAAACTAACCAAAACATTAAAATTGGTTATAACGTATAGGAACCGGTTCAAATGACTAAAATAAATTGGAACTTACTGAAATTAACCGAAAGTTGATTGAATGACTAACCAAAACTAACCAAATTCACCAAAAAGAGTTGAAACGAATCGGAACAGATTAAAATTGCTAAAGTAAGTTGAAACTAACCCAAATTAACCGAATTTTGGCGCCTAACTAAAATTAATCAAAAATATTTAAATTAGTTATAACGTACCGGAACCGGTTCAAATGTCTAAAATAAATTGGAACTAACTGAAAGTAACCGAAAGTTGATTGAATGACTAACCAAAAGTAACTAAAATCACTAAAACAGGCTAAAACGTATCGGAAAGACTAAAAATATTGAGGTAAGTTAAAACAAACCCAAATTAACCGAATTTTGGCGACTAACCAAAACTAACCAAAAAACATTAAAATTGGTTATAATGTATCGGAACCGGTTCAAATGATTAAAATATATTAAAAGTAACTGAAATGTACCGAAGGCTGATTGAACGACTAATCAAGAGTAACCAAAGGCACCAAAACGGGCTAAAACGTATCGGCATAAAATAAAACTATTAGTAGTAAGTTGTAACTCGCCCAAATTAACCGAATATTTTCGTCTTATTAAAATTAACTAAAAACATTAACATTGGTTATAAAGTATCGGAACCGGTTAAAATGACTAAAATCAATTAAAACTAACTAAAACTAACCGAGAGCTTATTGAATGACTAACAAAAACTAGTCAAAAGTACCCAAAAGCACCAAAACGTATCGGCTACAGAACTGAAAGGAAGTCAATTTTATTATAGCGCATCGCAGTCGGTTGAAATGACTAACTGAAAATAGCCGGAAGTTGATTAAACGACTAATCAACCCTAACTAAAAATAACCAAAAGCACCAAAACGTTAAACGAACAGGTTAAAAATAATACAGTAACGATATGGCTAATTATATATTAATAGATTTTCCTATCTACAAGCGGAGGATAATTTTTTACGTCTTCATATCTACACCTTTTTTTATAATTTTTTTAATTATGATAATGTTTAATATTAAATAAATTATAAACATTCGTGTTTGTATTTTTCCTTTTTTAAACTCTCCTTTCAAAAACTATTTGAATTACAACACATATCACATTTTTGCGTTTTTATTAATCATTTTCAATGTCGCCCCAGTTGCATCTTTGCGAAGGGCTGTGAATTTATTTTATGGTAGTGGCACACATACTAAAGGGAGATCATCTGGCGCTCGACGAGCGGTGTGTGTGCGAAGATGTTGATTGATACGATTCATGAATAATTTGTAGTTTGTAATTAGGGGGAAACAGATGTCCTCGGAGTGAGGTCAGTAATGCAGTGCGTCAGACAAAGTAGTCCTTGTACAGCGACGTTCTTGGTGTTTCTAGTTGTACAACAACGGGTGCGCTCTTGTCGTTTGTTGCGACTATCTGGCAGGCGATGCTGGGGGCGGGATGATGCGGGTCAAACCCTGGAAACATCTGCCGTGAAAATACCTGTAAAACAGAGATATCCCGGCCACATGTCTGCGGTGTTCCAGACTAGCCAGATCTCGAGTCAACTCCGGGTCGCCGACGATACGCACAGCTCTCTTCTGAATGGAATCCAGCAGCTTTAGGGTGTGCTTAGATGCGGTATCCCAGATGTATGGCAATATTCTAAGCATGGTCTAATTTGCGCAATGTAGAGCAAAAGCAGCTGCTGGGTTTTTTGTTACGAAATAGCCCACCAAGCTTCTGCGAGGCTGATATTATGATGCTAGCAACGTGGTCATGCTGCTATGGACTATGGACCACACAAATAAATGTATGAGGTGTCACAATAAAGAGTGCAGCGAAAAGCATACTTCAAATGTAGTAATTGTGAATCGTTTCGATATATTCATTACATTATACAAAAAAATTATCTTTCTTTTCGCTAGCTATTATGTTCAGGAGGAAGGTAGTAAGATTTTACAAACATTTCTATACCGGATGTTGACTGATATAGGTATTAATAACATATGTGCCATTGAAATGGGATTCATGGATGAACCCCAATCCGATTACTTTATGCTTCGTGCCTTGTGTAGTTATGAGTTGCAATAAATTTTAGAAAATTTTAATTATGGCATTGATTGAGAGTTTATTATCACTAGGTAAGGGTGTTGCTTGATTGTATTATTTTGTGAATTGCTTTATGGTTTATATTCTCTAAAACAGAGCTTTATCCACAATACCGAAACAGAATTTTTGCACTCGACGCGCGTTTCGCTAACCATATTAGCACCATCAGGAGATGATTAAGACTTCTTACAGTCTTAATCATCTCCTGATGATGCTAACATGGTTAGCGAAACGCGCGTCATATGTTATATTTTGTCATAGATTGAAGTACAAAGCGTAAAAAAAAACTTACATATGCATATTTTTGTATGCAAACACGGACTCGTATTCAAATATATTCTGATATGTGTCGGATATTTTTGGATAGCAACAGTTTAGTCTATGTGTAATATTATGTACAATTTTTCCGAACCGTAACGGCATTACAAAAGCCACCCTAGATAGTCTGCTCCGTTTTCCATCAAACAACCCATTTAATAACTTTCGCAAACATGACGGGGCAATTTTATGTTCTCGCGTAAATTCCCCCTTCCTCCCACATGCATACACAGTCGTGACTGCAATATTTTTAATTTCTTTTATTGTAACTTTGGATTTCATTGTGAACCGGAAACCACCCAATTGTTTTGGCTATACTACTGTAGTTGCCTTCCGTTCAGATCGCGCCTCTCGTTTATGACGCTTCCCTTTTTGTCGGTGTTGTATGGACCCGTACCTCGACTACATCCGTTTGCTATTTGATCGTTTTTTTCGTACACGATTTATGTCTATGCACTTATTGTGATGGTGTCATTTTTAAATAAATTTATGGGTTACAAATCCATTGTTTATATTAGTACACCGAAAATTGAGTTTTTGCCAGAATTACCAACATATTTTTGTCACTATATTTGTTAAAACACGTATTTCTTTTTTATTGCTGGAGCAGGAGATTAAGTTTCTGTTCATTTTCCTCGAGGTAATATCATGCTTTAAATATGTTTTTTTTCAAGCCTATACGCGTTTTAGTATAAAATGAGTTTTTCGCACTTGTGCAAAAAAGTAAAGTTTTTAAAAGTCTCGCATTCAAACGTTGCGTTTCAAGAACTTTTAGTCTAATATAAAGTTATAATAAATGTTTTTCTACCAAATTATTCTGTTGTATCCAAATTAAGTGTAAGTACAGCAATTTTTATTTAAGACAACCTTTTTTATTCAACTTTGCATAACTTTGAAAATCATGCCAAGCCCTTATAGAACTATGACGTTCCGATATAGGCACCTCTTGGTAACTTTGGCAAAAAGATGACTGTAATAAAATTAATTGTTTCAAAAATAGTGGCTATAATATTTAATTTGGTAAAATTACCAATATTTTACAGACTTTGCAAATTTAAAATAAATGAGTGTATCCAAAGCAAACATACACTACTACAACACAGTTTTGATCCATTCGGGACGGACTGATTCGTCGCGCGCTGACCTTGGCGCGCAAAAGCTGTTTCCTGGTCGTCTGCAACCTGCAACCTCAAAGCCGGTTAGTATCTTGTTTATTTCATGAGCGAACGCACGTTTAGTTGTTTAGTGCACCTTATCAAACAGTGAAAATAATTTTAAAGGCTTAACAGCTGTGAATTTGAACGTGAAGCGCGAAGAATAATGAATGGAGAGTTTGGCAGTAATAATGACGGCATCGATAATGATAGTGATTCATTAGATGAGTACGAACCCAGTGAAAGGGAGCACTTCATGGCGAAGAAGGGTCTTATGTTTTGGAAGGAAAGTCAGACAAAAATAATAATGACAGTGTTGGCAGTGAAGGTCCACGTTCTAAGAAAATGAAAAAAACACCTACCGAATTTAACTGGAAATTCGATGAAGAATTCATTCCAAAAAGTTTTGAGTTCGATGCCACAAATTCATGTGTAACCGACAATGCTTTATTGACTGAAACCTGTAACGAACTAGATTTGCTTTTGCTCCGGGCTGATTAAAACCTCCAACTTCTTGACAAAGCTTTGGAGAATTTTCAGTGTTAATGCTTTTCCATTTCCAAAAATATGACGTTGTATCATAACCGGAAAAGGCGTGAGTAAAGAGAATGGCTGATATCACATTGCCAAGGCACTTCTGTGCCAATTCAATTTGGGGCGCCTTGCTAGCTCTTCCACAGGTCCCTAGGGCGAAAAACCCCAACTTCTGAATAGGTTCTCTGCGCTGTACAAGCATGACAAGAATTATCTGTCGCCCCAAGTTTGAACTATCTCCAGGTCTTGATTAATTACTGTAATCTCCGTTTAAATCGAAAAAATCATCCATTATTGCCCAAAGATACTGACTTTAAATTATAAGAGAGAAAACCAAACTCAAAATCTACAGTATCAAAGTAATT
This sequence comes from Pissodes strobi, assembly GCA_016904865.1. Lineage (NCBI taxonomy): Eukaryota > Metazoa > Arthropoda > Insecta > Coleoptera > Curculionidae > Pissodes > Pissodes strobi. The sequence continues at coordinate 42 of JAEQML010045738.1, read as the reverse complement.
ATAATTTGTCCCAGGTTACATGTTTCGCCTTATTAGGGGCAT
>MU188418.1:32960-62780 GCA_016904865.1 Pissodes strobi | reverse complement strand
AATGACGGTAATTACTCAATACGTTCTGTTGGATCATTATTTAGTATTGAGTAATTACCGTCATTTAAAAGAGACATTATCTTTTCATCGTAAGTAATGCAATTCATTATTACGGTTGAATTACCTTTATCTGCTGGTAGAATTTTAATAGTGTTGTCTCTTTTTAATGATTGTAATGCTCTTTGTTCTGTGTATGTTATGTTTTGTTTAATTTTAAATGGTTTTTCTAGTGTTATTTTAGTTCTAATTCTAAATTCGTCTTTATGTTCTTCTGGCAAGTTTTGTGTTGTCTCTTCAATTGCTGAAATGATATCAAACTTAGGAACGATTTTAGGTGTGACTGAGTAATTTAAACCTTTAGAAAGAACAAGCTTATCAACATCGGATAATGCTCTATCAGACAAATTGATTACAGTTTTTTCAATAAAGTCGTTATTTTTAACAATAGAAATTTCTTTCTTTAATTTTTCTTGAATGAGATTATTAAATTTATTTATATGAATACGTTTTTGTTTATCAAAATGTATTAAGTAACTTTTATGAGAGACAGATATACAATATGTTAAAAAAACACAAAAACCAATTCAATGACTTAGAAAGATTCAAACTGACACCACACAATAGTAAAACACCTCATTTTTATGGAGTACCAAAAATACATAAACTAAATATTCCTCTACGTCCAATAGTCAGCTGTATAAATTCGCCAACACACCCGATTGCTAAATATCTACTCAACATTCTTAATCCACTTGCTAACAATACTAACTCATATATAAGAAATTCACAACATTTTTTAGAGAAACTTTCACAAATTAATTTAAATCCTAACGATACTCTGGTAAGTTTTGACGTTGTTAGTCTATTTACCAACGTTCCTGTTGATAAAACTTTAAATATTGTAAGAAATAAATTAACTAATGATATTAACCTTGGTGAACGTACAAAACTTAATATTGACACAATACTCGAATTACTTACTTTTTGCGTAAAAACTACTTATTTTCAATACAATACACGTTACTATCAACAAAACAATGGTATGGCTATGGGTTCGCCTTTATCACCTTTATTAAGTAATATTTTTATGGAAAATTTTGAATTAAATTTTATTGAAAATTATCAATATAAACCTTTAATTTGGTGGCGTTATATAGATGACATTTTTTCAATTTATCCATATAACGAACATTTTCTTAACGATTTTCTAAATCATATTAACACCATAGAACCCACAATCAAATTCACTATAGAAAAAGAAATTAATGAACAACTTTCATTTCTTGACATTCTTATTAAAAAAGACTTGAATAGTTTCGAAACAAAAATATACAGAAAACCAACACATACAAACAGATATTTAAATTTTAATTCAAATCACCCAATAATGGTAAAAAAGGGGGTCGTAAAAAGTCTATATGATCGAATGAAAATAATTTGTAATAATCAAAATTTCAACACAGAAAAAGAATTTTTGAGCAATGTTTTGATTAATAATAACTATCCTATTGATTTCATTCAAAAATGCTTTATAGAATTTGAACAACCAAATATCAGACAAAATCAAAATAGACCTATTGCGAACCTCTTTATTCCTTATATTCCTGGTTTATCAGACAAAATAAAACGAATAGGTAATAAATTTAACATTCGTACAATTTTTAAAACAGAAAACACCCTTAGATCTAAACTAACAAAAACAAAACCACTTAATGAAAATGAAACTACTAAAAATGTCATCTATAAAATACCATGTGAATGTAATAAATTTTATATAGGTGAGACCTGTAGACCATTATCAAAACGTATAAAAGAACACCAAACTTATATTAGAAATGCACAATTCCACAAATCACATATTTGTCAACATGCATTTGATAACAATCACAGAATACAATGGAACGCTTCTAGTATTTTGGCAAAGGAGCCTTCTTCTAAAAAACGTAAAATTAAAGAAAGTGCTTTAATTTTATTAAATAAAGATAAATGTGTTGCTTCAACTTCTGTAAGTTTTAATAGTACATGGTTACCTTTGCTAAAAACTGAAGTTGATAAGGGACACTTAAAAATTAACTAATCCTTTCAACAAAAATCATTAAATTCTTTAAAAGCGAATAACACCAAATTATATATATATAAAACTTCATAAAAAAATTAATTTACCAAATAACACCTTATTATCAAACTAAATACCAGTTACCCAGTAATTAAATATGGCATTATAATTGTCATCTTGTCAAAGTCAGTTTAAAGCCTGACAATCTTCAAGAGCTTTTTACTGTTTTATTGTATTTGCTAACCATTTTCATTTTTAGTTTTTTGCTTTTCTTGAAAACGGTGTCCGAATAGACACCGAATCGAAGAAACTAGGTACAAATTTCATAAGGGTCACTAAACTTGCACTTGTGCAGTTTACATCCTTGAGCCGGGCCCGAAGTGGCTCTATAACAATCCAAACAAAATTTCAATCATTTGTGGGGCAAAAGGCAATCAATTCCAGGGTAATAAACAATGAACTCGAATTAATTTTATATAGTTTTCATGACTATTTCGATGGAATAATAGGTATTAGAGATTTACGCAAATTAGGTCTTAATATCGATATAACAAATAGACTTCTAAAAAACGATACGATTGAAATACCTATTTATTACAGAGACAATTTTGACTTACAAAAAATAGAAATACCACCCTTATCTATAATAATAAAAAACATATATACTGATATACCCGATGAAACCGAATTGTATATTCCTCATTTACGCACCGCCCAACATATTGAAATCCCAGGTTCGCTTTTAAAAGTTCGAAATGGCACTATCCCTTTGGAACTTCGAAATCAAAGCAACGAAAACATTGTTTTAGAATTCTATCCAGATTCAATTAGGGAAGTAGCTCAAGTTTTTAATTCCCAAAATTTCGAGATATTTAATATCGAACAAATAACGTCCAACTTTCACACATATGACAATTCCGATCATAACCAAGACTTTTCACTTATCCGTACAGATCATTTGAATAGTGAAGAAAAAGCCTCCCTTAAGAAAGTCATCCTTCAATTTCCAGAAGTTTTACACAGGCCAAGCGAAAAACTATCTTGTACAAATACAGTTAAACATGAAATTAAGACCACAGACAATATTCCAGTTTATACTAAATCGTACAGGTACCCTTTTGTACATAAAAAAGAAGTACAAAAACAAATTTCTGAAATGTTGGAAAATGGTATTATTCGTTCGTCTTCAAGCCCTTGGTCCAGCCCCGTCTGGGTCGTTCCCAAAAAGGCTGACGCTTCTATGAAACAAAAATGGAGAATAGTTATAGACTATCGTAAAACTAACGAGAAAACTATTTCAGATCGTTACGTCATCCCCAACATTTCCGATATTCTTGATAAACTTGGCCGCAGCCAATATTTCACCACATTGGATTTAGCCTCTGGCTTTCATCAAATAGCCATGCACCCAAACTCCATTGAGAAAACTGCTTTCAGTGTCGAAAATGGACACTACGAGTTCCTCCGAATGCCCTTTGGCCTCAAAAACGCCCCTGCAACCTTCCAAAGACTCATGGACAACGTTCTTAAAGATCTCCAGGGTAAAATCTGTTTAGTATATATGGACGACATCATTGTCTTTTCTACCTCCTTGCAAGAACATATTTCAAATTTAAAAGCCGTCTTTCAAAAACTCAAGGAAAGCCACCTTAAAATCCAGCTTGATAAATGTGAGTTTCTTTGCAAAACTGTAGAATTTTTGGGTCATGTCATTACACCTGAAGGCGTAAAACCAAATCCAAAAAAAATAGCAGCTATCCAAAAATTTCCATTGCCAAAAACATCTCGTGACATTAAGTCATTTTTAGGTTTAATTGGCTACTATCGGAAATTTATAAAAAATTTTGCACACCTAACGAAACCATTAACAAATTGCCTTAAGAAGAATAAAAAAGTGGAACACACCCCTCAATTTGTCCAAAGTTTCGAAATCTGCAAGACTATACTAATGAACGACCCTGTACTTCAACATCCAGATTTCACAAAACCCTTCGTTCTTACCACGGACGCTTCAAACGTCGCTATCAGTGGAATTTTGTCTCAAGGCCCTATTGGCAATGATTTGCCAATCGCATATGCTTCACGCACCCTAAATCCCGCAGAAATAAACTATAGCACCATCGAACGCGAACTTTTAGCTATAGTTTGGGCTACCAAATATTTCCGCCCCTATCTTTATGGGACCAAATTCAAAATTGTCACAGATCACAAACCGTTACAATGGCTATTTTCTGTTAAAGAGCCTAATTCTAAACTCACTCGTTGGAGACTCAAACTTCAGGAATACGACTACGAAATCGTGTATAAAAAAGGGAAACAAAATTCTAATGCCGACTGTCTATCTCGCATACAAATTAATCCAATCGAAGACGATCAAATGTCAATCATCCCTAATTTTGATCCCGAGGAAATTCCCGAACTACCGCCTGAAGAACTTGACGAAATTCTTAACACACTTTCCGAAAAACCAAAGAACGAAAAAATCAATATAATTTCGGATATAATACTACGACCAGCACAACCCTCTACCGACCTAGAAACTAAACACTCAAGCTCAGAAAACCCTGTTATTGGCGCCCCATACGTTCAAAAAGCGTTAAATATTTATAAAAATCAAATTATATTTAGATATTCCAACAATAATAAAATCAAGGTCCAAAAAGAATTTATTTTTGATAAACAAAGAACTATTATATTTTTGAAAAATGATCCGTTTGAAGAAGATCTCTGTGCAATTATTAAAGAATATTTTATACCCAAAACTACATATTGCTTGCACTTCATAAATAAATCTCTCGAACCACTTATAATCAACATTTTTCAGAAATATTTTAAAAATAATTCATTTAACCTTTACATATCCAATACCATTCTAGAAGACATAACAGACGTAGAAGAACAACAATTAAAGATTAAGTACTATCACGAGACCAAAACGTCCCACCGAGGTATTCAAGAAAATATTATATCACTTAAGAAAAACTTCTATTGGCCGAATCTAGAAAATGACGTCAAAACGTATGTAAATCTTTGCGAAATTTGCCAAAAAACCAAGTACGAAAGGCACCCCAATAAAATAATTTTTAAACCCACCCCTATTGGTTACGAACCTTTTGACCACATCTATATAGATATCTATAAAACACATTGTACTTCCTTTCTAACTGTGATTGACAGCTTTTCTAAACTAGGACAAGCATACCCTCTTTTAACACCCACAGGAATCGAAGTAGCAAACAAACTTATTACTTATTTTAACCATTACGGACTCCCCCGAAAAATCACTACAGATAATGGCACATCGTTTAAAAACGAAATTATTCAAAACCTATGTTCCTTGCACAAAATCGAAATCCATTATTGCACCCCCCACAACCCCAACTCTAATAGTCCAATAGAACGTCTTCATTCCACTTTAAATGAAATTATTCTCACCCTTAAGCACCAAAAGCCAAAAGAAAATATAACAATTTTAATGAATTATGCCATTCTTTCCTATAACAACTCTACGCATAGTGCATCCAAATATACCCCATTTCAAATTGTCAGAGGAAAATTAGATTATAAAAACCCTTTAGAGCTTTCAAACGATCAAACTCTTTCTCAATACATGCAAGAACATGCAGAAAATATTAAAATAATTAGCCAAGAACTTCACGAAAAATTAACCTCACAACGACAATCTTCCTTAGATAAAATAAATAAAAACCGAAATCCAGTAAATATCGATCCTAACAAGCCACTCTTTACAAAAACCTTCCCACAGAAATCAAAAGTTAAAGAGTCAGACAAATATAAAAAAGTAAACAAACCTATTGTAGAGAAAAGTAATGTTGTAGCTATCCAGAATAGGCAAATCCACAAAAACTTATTAAAACCACAACGTATAATTGTTTCAGATGATACAAATCATCCCATTCCTGCTCCTTCTACCCATCGCTACGAACTTAGAAGTTAAAAGCATTAGAAACCCCATACTACCAACGGCCATAGGAAAAACCTATATATCTGCTACTCAGCACACATCCACTTTTCATATAAATCTTACAGAAATCGAGACTCCCCTATTTAATATAAAAAATATTTTGATCCAAGCAAACAAAACTATTTTCAATACAAAGCAAAATGAAAGCTTTTCAATTCTTACTTCTTATAAGTTTAATCAAACCTATGAATATCTACAGACAATTTTAAGAAACACCAAAATTTTTCACAAACCCAATCGACCAAAAAGAGGCCTCCTTAATGTAATTGGCCAAGTCGACAAGTGGCTCTTCGGCACTCTAGACTCAGACGATGAAACTCGTTATAATAATTATTTCGAGATGCTAACAAAAAACCAAGAAAACTTAAACGAAAACTTTTACAAAGAACAATCAATTCTATCCACTGTTACACAGGAATATACTAAAAATTTAAAAAAAATAAATACTAACCAAATAATTATAGTAGAGAAAATTAATTTACTAGAAAAGAGCCAGTTAGATCTATCTAATGCCTTATATATGTCTTTAATTTTGGACAATATAATGCTGCAATTAAACACTCTAAATTCTGTAATAAATAATATCGAAAATGCAATCTCATTTGCTCATGTAAATAAAATGCACAACTCAATACTCAATCCTAACCAACTTGTAACATTAATAGAAGATATAAAAAGTATATACGGTCCAAATCGGATACCTGAATTTAAAGAACTAATAAACTTTTATAACTATTTATCTGTCCAAGTTATTATTAAAAATAACTCAGTTTTATTTTCAATACACACACCAATTGTTTTGCCCAATAACTATATCCTTTACAAACTTTACCCAATACCTGTTGCAAACAAAACCATTCTCCTATCTAATCCTTACGTCCTACTCACAAAAGAAGATTACTGGACCACGGAAGAAGAATGCCCGCAACTAGAAGACCTTTTTATCTGCAAGCAAACCGCCCTATCGAAAGACGAACGTTGCCTCTTCGAGCTGCTAACAACGTCAAACAATATGTGTCCATTAATCAATGTTAACTACCAAAAAATACCATTCAACGCCTAAATGGTAACGAAATTTTGGTCATTCCTGTGAACGAGATAATTGCACGAGACAAATGTCAGCGAGGACTCTACAAAATCTCTGAACCGAGTATTGTTACTCTATCTATGTGCCCTGTTGAGATAGATAACAAAACATACGAAGGCGAAAGAAAAACACAACTTCAATATGTGTTAGAACTGCCAAAGTTTTCGAATGTCCAAAGTAGCAACAATATTTCCAAGTTAACTCTCGAAGAAATAAACTTGGATGAATTGAGGACAGCCCAGAAAATATTGTCAACAATCCAGTTGCACCCTCTGGAAACTCCCGAAAACTCGACGAACCTTTGGATCGCTCCAATTTCATCCATTGCCGCCCTTGTATGCGGAATCCTGCTGTATATTGGATGGAAGAAATGGAACAAGCCTGTTTTATCCCAAAGAAATCACCTCTGCAAGAAGGCCCTCACAGACGACCCTTCAGAAGAGAGTCGGAAAAACGATCAACCACTGCGGCCCTTATTTTCCGAACTTGAGGAGGGAGGAGTTATGTGATGCAACCAGGCCGATAACCCGATGACCCAACTTTTCTGCCGATCAATTGTTATTATTTTTATTAATTGTATACACAATATTTATAAGTTAGCAGAATCGGCATTTTATATCATTAGGTCACATAATTACATTTTACGTTTTACTTATCATTTAATTCTCGAAAGATACAGATCGTAGTTATTTTGATAGTCAAAACTTTATGTGTAGAATTATTTTGAATAAAATTACTTTTTTAAAAAGTTAATCTTCAATGATAATTACATCACTCACGTGAGTATAGGCTTACTAGACATAGGCCTGTTCCAGTGGAAAGGCATTCATTGTTGGTAGAACAATGTAATTTCACGATAGATCGTGCCGTGTGCTATACGGCGCTCCGGGTTATATGTTATATCTAATGTCGGCAATACTTGCTGTAAGCGGTGATCCTTTTATCTGACGGTCATAAAATTGACAGTTATCGTGCATCAAAGTAAAAATTTTAAAAATCGCACATTTGACGTAATAATTCGGGAACGAAAAATCGGATAGCCAAAAACAATTGACCGTTTACTGTCATCAGCCGTTTTTGAAAAAAACGTTAATTATTTACAAAATTACAGAACCTGACGCCTTACGATTCAGTTTCATTTACTACTCATGACAAACCAAGGCCACCTAGGTGGCCGTGGACAAAATCCGTAAAACATGAGCGTCTCGCAACAGTTATGGTTTTGGCTGCCATCAAGGTAAAAGCGTCTCCAACGCCATCCAGTGTAGGTGGCGTTGATTTGAGCGATTGCATTCGATGTCTTTGCGATGCAATCAGTTTGCAGCAACATCCCTCGTGATCGAGAGGTTTAGATGGTTAGGTCTCAATTCGGCGACTATCGGCGGCGGCCCGGGTTCAAAATAAGTGTTTCGCGACAGTCTTGATTTTGGCTGCCATCAAGGTAAAAGCGTCTCCAACGACATCTAGTGCAGGTGGCGTTGACTCGAGCCATTACATTTGATGTCTTCGTGATGCAATTGACAATCGATTTGCAGCAAGAGGCGTCGTGGTCTAGAGGGTTAGATCTCAATTCGGCGACTATCAGCGGCGGTCCGGGTTAAAATGAGTGTCTCGCGACAGTCTTGATTTTCGCTGCCATCAAGGTAAAAGCGTCTCCAACGCCATCCCGTGTAGGTGGCGTTGACTCGAGCGATTACATTCGATGTCCTCGCGATGCAATCGATAATCGATTTGCAGCAAGAGCCGTCGTGGTTTAGAGGGTTAAATCTCAATTCGGCGACTATCGGCGGTGGCCCTGGTTCAAACTGCGTTGCTTTTTTTTTATTTTTTTACGGTTGTTTCTAAACAGTTTTTTCTTGATTTTGGGTATGTCTTGGGTTAGCACCTGGTTAGATTCCTTTTCTTGAGCCCCCGTAGCGAGCTGAGGGCCATGCGAAAAGTGAAATATTACTTATGTAACATATACTTTGGATGCACTTTTTACGAACTATTTTGCTTTATTTAACGAAAAACCAGGATATATTTAACAAAAGCCGTAGTATAGTGGATATACAGCAGCTTGCATGTGTTTCCGCGAATACATTCACAAAGAATACCCCTTCTTTGTAGGTTTGTAAAAAAGCCTTGATGTAAAACGTCGTATTTTATTGAGCCGAACGAGTGTGGCATGAACGCATTGGCTTGGCTGGCATTTTAATCCGAATTTACTTTACCCGAATGAGCGTTAGTAGGAGGCCAAAACAGCGCGTCGCACTTTGGCACTGCACCTATCCTGAACCATAGATAGCCTCGCTTAAGCAATGGTAATAATCCATTCTAATAGATGCGGGCGGCCCCAATGGCGCATCGCCTCTCGCCTCGCACTTAGCCTGGTACTGGAGCATCGCCCCTGCAAATTGAGCTTAGTATTTTTAGAGCCTCGCCCTGGTCGTTCTTTCTCGCCGCAGCGATGGCTATGAATAAAGAGAAATCAATTAGCTGTGTGTTTGCCAGAGAAGGTATTTGGAACAAGAAAAAAAAGTCCTAATATGATCACAATAGTGCGATTTTAACGAAATGCTGGAAATAAGTGAATGTCAAACAACAGGTATACAATTTAAAACATTTGACTTCGTTAAAAGGTTTATTTTTAATACAGGGTGGTATATGCGCTGGGCAGGGAATGGCAGTTCTTCCAAGTGTTATTAATACGATGCCGGCGTCCAGTTTTATTTAAAATATAATCAAAAGCGTCTATTTCCATCCTCATATATTCAAAAAGGCGTTGAATCTTTTCTGAGATCCTTATAAAGGTGGTGAAATTCCCCATAGTCGCTTCGTTTTTTGTTGACGAGATGAACCGCTACTTTGGATTTTTGTCTATACATATACCACTTTGTTAAGCTTGAGCTTAAAATAAAATATTCTTCATCTGAAGATTACCACGTGAATGCCATGTTTGCCAGGCCATGTCTAGAAGCAAAGAGAGCGGACAGAGCGAGGTGACTTGGAGCTAGCCCTAGCACGACACCTAATGAGGCTAATGTATTATTTCACTTCACGCATGACCCACCGCTCGCTTCGCTCGCTACGGGGGCTCAGAAACAGCAACTAACCAAAACTAATCCAAGGCATGCCCAAAATGAAAAAAAAACACTTTTTACAAACATAACCTTAAAAAAATAATAAAAACTGATAAGAATTGAACCCTCGGCCGCCATATCACAGGTCCAGCATCTAACCACTGAACCACCAGAGCACTCCTAGACAATTCATTGCTCCGCAAAGACATCGGTAAACTGAAGGCTCATTAAGTGCCGTGCTAGGTCTAGCACTTAATGAGCGAGATGCGGTGCGCTAAAGAGGTCTCTACTGTGCAAAGCAGAAGCCAGGCACTTACAAGATTCCATCATTCGAACATAATGTTGCACATATATTTTTATGATATTGCGTTCCTACTTTACCTATGTCTTTACGATGCAATGAATTACTTGCAAGTGCTCTGGTGATTCAGTGATTAAGATGCTAGCCCTCTGGTTCGGCGGCCCGGGTTCGATTCCCCATGATGTTTTTTTATTTTCTTGAGGTTATATTGGTATAGTTTTTTTTGTTGATTTTGGGCATGCCTTGGGTTAGTGTTAGTTAGTTACGGTCCGTTGAGCCCCCGTAGCGAGCGAAGCGAGCGGAGGGCCATGCGTGAAGTGGAATATTAGTTTATATTTATTCCTTTGACCACCAGTGTGCTGAACGTGCCAAAATAAATCTTCACTTCAATAATTATTTCAGCTGATCTACAATTGAAGGTAAAAATCATTATATTTTTATATGAAGCGTTGGCCCAGAGCATGTCTTCTTGATACTCAACTTTTCGGCTGAGAATGTTTGCTGGACAATTTTTTTGTTTATATATGAACTCTTCAGAGCTTCCACCCTCATTGGATTAGCAAGGGTTGAAGCATTCATGTATCCTAATTTTTAGCTTTCAATTGTATTTTTGTATTTGTTTAGTATATTCATTTTATAATCAATAGTATGTTTTTCACTGACAGTGAAATTAACTGGACTAAATAATGATCTTATTGAAATTGTTTATAAATCAACAAAAATTGTAATTAGAACCTAATCAGCTGAAAGTATTATTCCACTTCACGCATGACCCTCCGCTCGCTTCGCTCGCTACGGAGGCTCAAAGAGCAGGAACTAACCAAAACTAACCGAAGGCATGCCCATAATGAAGGAAAAATACTTTTTACAAACATAATCTTAACAAATTGAGCGAATCTGCTAGTACTCGAGACACTGATGTGTAAACATATCCTATATCGACATCATCGACATGAAAATCTAATGCCACCTAAGGCCGCGTGACGCCTGAATATAGGCAACCACTTATTTGGAATTGGTTGCCTGGCGTTAGAAAGAACACGTTTTACACTAACGGTTTCAGACAGTCTGCAAAACACATTCCCGTCACAAATACCGCCTGACGTGCGTTACATTTGTAACGTTTAGATTAGCATGTCTAATAAAATTCGTTTCAAAACGATTTTAAATTACAAAATTGAATAAAAATCCGAAAATTCGGACTTTTTTAGGATGAAAGCCGTGGCTTCGGACGAATTTGTCGTGGATTTTGAAGCGAAAATTCATTTTAAATTCAACCGTCCATTAAAAATAAGCTGTGCTATGGATACAAATACACTGCGAATATAATATAATGAAAATAAAATACCGCCCTAGCGGCAAACTTTTTAGAAGCGCCATTTGAGTCTTGCAATTGTGGCCGTCATGAATTCGCTTGCTCCTCAATACGCACGGCTTATATTGTCACATCGCGTTTACATATTCCGTCCCCACACTTCCGTCCATTTTCCCGAGATTACCCTCATATCGCCGCGTAAGATGTTTACACATCAAAAAAATTTAAAACCGACAGGAACTGAACCCCGGGCCGCCGGATCAGAGGTCCAGCATCTAACTACTCAACTAGGGGTCATCATTTTCTTGAAAACTTCTTGACCTTGTCTTGATTTCCAGACAAGATCAAGACAAGAAATGATCCTTGTTTTTCAAGACAAGACAAGAAATTACCTCTCAAGATCTTGGAAAGAAATCAAGAAAATCTTGAAATTAATAATATGTCTCGTTATGTTTCCGTCTAACTCGGCTGGCTCAACGGCTCGAGACTGCAAGGTTTACACTGTCCGTACCCGCTTGTTGAGATTGAGGATTGAGCAATCCTGTTTTGTTGGTGTACGATTGTTGTGTATGATCCAAATATATTACAAGAAAATATATTTGGTATGATCTTTCTTTTTTAAATACCATTCTGTTGATCCAAGGCATCATTCCTTTTGTGAAAGGCTCCCAGTATGCTCGGGACCGAGGAAAGTGTTAAAGAACTATGTTGTGCTATTTGTCTGACTAACTTTTCTTTTATTAATCTTTATTGGATGAGAGCCAGTCTCTAACGCGTTTGATCCCAAGTTTTTTAAGTTCGGTCTGGCTATATGTCTAGAAGAAAGGCTACCATCCAAGAGAAAAAATATGGGAAGAAATCCAAACCCAACCTCACAATCCCGACAAATATATCTTGTGTCCTTCCTTGTGGTAAATGTGGGCATCATAATATTTATATATGCTTGTGGTCTTCTTATTTGCTAATTGGTGTGTACATCAAGAAATAAGAAAAAGTAGTTGTAATTGGTGGTGGCAGGTTTAACTGAAAAATTAGTGAATGCTGAAGAATATGGAAGTTAGTTTACAGAAAAAATCCAAACGGCAAAAGAAAGGAACATCTAAAATATCGTTCGATGAAGAAATTGTGACCATGGATTTTGCTAAGAAATTAGTTTCTGAAAGCAAAAAAGAATCATTAGATAAAAAACAATTTGAGAGTGACCAACACTATGTTAAGCAAAAGAAAAAACGAAAAAGAAATGAGTTTATAAATGAATCACTAGAGAAGGAGAGTAATGAAGAAAATGTCATCAAGAAAAAAAAACAATTGAGTAATGGTCCTTTGGATCATAATCTTAAAAAAACCAAGCTGGAAACTAAAGATTCAGAGAAATCCAATGTTGAACACGAGTCCACTAATGTCGTCAAAAAAGAATCTATTAGGGCTCTTAAGCGTAAAAAACATGCAAAACTTATGGACGAGAATAAAGTAAAACTTGAGCTTGAGTTGCAGCACAAAGCTTTGAACTATTTATCAAAATGGAAGCATAATAAATCAGAGTGGAAGTTCGAAAAGTTAAAGCAAGTATGGCTTCAGCAGAATCTGTTTGATATAAATAAAATTCCCAATGAATTTTGGGATACTGCAGTTCAGTATTTCAGTGGAGCTAAAGGTCATTCAAGACAAACAGTTCTTGATCATGCAATAAAGTGTATTGAAAGTGAAGAAAAGTCTTCAGAGAAGAACACAGATGTAGATTATGAAACTAAGCTTAAACGAGCTAGGGATATTGTTCAAAATTTAGAGTGATTTTATATGTAAAAATGTAGTGTCGGTACATTTTGTTAAATAATAGGGTTTGTATCTATATACCTACCTGTAATATATAGCATTTCGTTAAAAGTTTAAGCAAGTAACAAGTAATACACTTCAACAACTCATTTTGGAGACCTTGTATTTGTAACCATTTTGGTTCAGCTTCCGGGGTGTAAATTGTCACAAAGTATGTCCAATTTATTGACTCTATTTAAGCTGAAAATTAAAATTTAAAATATGCAGGGTGCTACAAATTCGTTTTTTTGTATGGGTATCTCGAAAGCCGTAAGAGATACGAGGTCGGTTAAATTGGGGCAAAGTTGCACAATTTAAGGGTGATTGACATGCCGTTGAGAAATTTAGAAAATTCCGTCTACTTCCCGAGATATTCGTAAAAAACTGAAAATCATCTATTTTATTTATATTTTTTCCTGCCTTTTTTTTAATTTATTTATTTCAAAATCTTATTACAAAAAAGATAAATACTTAAATATATACAGATTGCTTAACATTTAAAAGTTTATAAAGGCACCTAAGTGTTGCAACACTTGTATATGCCATAAAAGTCAGTTAACTTATGTAACAAAATATTTCTAAGAACTAAACTAGCTCAAATTAATTCATGAATTTTATTATTATCTTTATTCATTAATTTAAAATTATAACTAATCAAATACAAATTGGAAAACATTGTAATTTTCAATAATAAATTTTTTACAGTCCTTATTAAATTTATTTCTATTTCCTATGTTTCTTATTACCTGGGGTATTATATTATAAACTTTAGGTCCTTTGTTTGAAGAGATAAAGTAAAATAAATGTCACATTATTATTGCCACTTTTTCTCCTCTACAAGCTGTCAGTATCAAATTTTAAATCCGACGTTTTGCTTTCGGGCCCCCTTCATCAACTTAATTTTTTTAAATACGGACCTGGTTTTTTTATCTAATTTTTAAAAAGCCTTTGGTCTCCCAAAATCAACGATGTATGACACTTGTCTGATAGTGGTAACAAATATTGACATAAGTGAAATCAGCTCAGAAAAGATCACCTCATCTCTGTCTAACACATTATCTCTTATGGAAAAAATTTAGATTTGTTGATTTATTGATAAGTGCGATACATCGTTCGTTTTAGGAGACCAAAGACTTTTTAAATATTAGATAAAAATTCCAGGTCCGTATTTAAAAAAAGTTGATGAAGGGGACCCAAAAGCGAAACGTCGGATTTAAAATTTGATACCGCCAGCATGTAGAGGAGGAAAAGTGACAAAAATAATGTGACATTTATTTTACTTTATCTCTTCAAACAAAGGAAGGAAAAATAAAATAGATGATTTTCATTTTTTTACGGATAACTCCGAAAGTTGAAGGAATTTTCTAAATTTCTCAATGGCATGTCAATCATCCTTAAATTGCGCAGCTTTGCCCCAATTTAACCGACCTCATATCTCTTACGGCTTTCGAAATACCCATACAAAGAAACGAATTTGTAGCACCCTGTATATATCAAAATACAATGCTCAGCTTTTGCTATATTTCAAGTTTGTAATTTAAAAGGTTGCAAACACTTTTTAGTGATTTGAGCATTGAATTTTTTACATTTACTTGACACCTTCATTTTTAGATTTCAACTTTTAAAAACGAATGAAGAGTTGTCTGAAATGTAAAGTATTTTTTAGTTAATTCAGCTTCGTTAGAGTTATTAGATTGGGCTTAGTGCCAATTTACACCTGGGGATCTAGATTGAAATGGTGATATTTCATATCCTATATATACCTACTGTAAATAAATATTATAGTTCATTGGACTTGTTTAATATCAGTCTTAAGAAATTTAAGACTTTGGCCAAAAGGGTCACTTTAGCTTAGTTTCATTTACCTAACTAGTGGATAAAGGTTGAGTCTATTGCCACCAATAGGATTACTGTCAGATATCGGATGCACGAGAATTCACCCTTAGTTCTGTAATGTAAATAAATAAATAAATAAATAAATAACGTCTTTATTTAATGTGCATATACAGAAGTATATACACAATGTGTAATTGAGAAAGGAGAGATTTAACCTATGGTTATTCTTCCACCTAACCTCTCCCACACACAGTGTGTTAACAATTCAATAATTTTAACTTAATACTTGTAGGTCTTAATAATTGTAGGTCTATTTATCATCACAGAGGTTAACTAAGTAAATAAATTTTTACAAAATTCAGTCTTATACTAAGTAACCATAGGTTACTGTTGGGACAATAGAAGTTCTCGATACCTATATCGAATTGAATTTATGCTTCGACATTGCTTTATAGCTATAGGTAGAGAGTTATAAATTTTTACAGCCATATACGTAAAACAGCGTTGAAATGAAGCAGTTTGATATTGCGGCATTGTTAAAAGATCAAGATTTCTAATAGTTCTGCTGTGTATAACACTTCGAAACAGTAGTTTTTCTTTAAGATATATAGGAACAGATGATTTCAATAACTTCATTATAAACACAACATAGTGTAGTTGGACAGTATTTGAAATTTTTAACCATTTAAGTTCTTTGATTTTTAGCGAGACATGATCATACTTTCTCAACTTATATACAAATCGACAACAGACATTCTGCACATACTGAAGCCGGTTTTTTGTTATTAAATCTAAACATGGATAATAAACGATATTACAGTAATTAAATGATGACAAGATTAATGATTCACACAATTTTTTTCTTAACTTAAAATTTAGTATATAACGATTCGCATATAACATTTTCATTTTAGCATAGCTCTTTTGTAGAAGCAACTTCACATGTTCCCTGTATCTCAGATTTACATCCATAATAAGCCCCAGGCTCTTAATCGTATTTGCAAAAAGTAAATTTTCATTTGTAATCTTTAATTTAATATTGCTTTCCAAGTGGTTTCGACGATTTTCCTGACAAAACAACTGAACCTGGGTCTTATCTGGATTGATCATCAAATTATGTTCCGTTGAGTAGAGCAATATGCCAGATAAATCCGCATTTACATTGTTCATAGCAGCAGTAGGATCCGAGGGATCAAAAAGGTGGAGCAGCTGCACATCATCAGCGTACGTTTGTACATGCGAGTACAAGACCTCTTCAAATATGTCACTTGTATAAATCAAAAACAACAATGGCCCCAAGAAAGATGGATCCCTGGGGAACACCTGATATTATTCTGCCAGCATCAGAATAGCCATTATTTACACGAACTCTCTGCCGCCTACCCCTCAGATAGTTACGAAAGAAAAATAGTGGGATATCATCAAATCCAATATAGTGCAATTTTGCACAAAGAAGACCGTGATCGAGCACATCAAAAGCCTTGGAGTAATCAAGTGAGACTGAAATGACCGCCATTTTTTTGTCAAGGGCTCTAATTATTTCATCATTTAGATTTAGCATGGCCGTTGATGTGCTGTGGCCCTCTCGAAAACCCGACTGATGCACAGGCAAAAGATTATTAGTTTTAAGATACAAAGACACTTGGGAGTGAACAATCCTCTCCAGAACCTTAGACAAGACCGGCAACAAGCTGATGGGACGTAGTTCAGCAATTGTAGTAGGGTTATTTACCTTTGGAACTGGGCATATGATGGATTCCTTCCAACACTCCGGAAAGTAACCACACTCAAGACAACTATTTAGGATGTGTGTCAGATGAAGCAAAACAACTGGCAAACTAAGTTTAAGCATATTTAGTGTAATCTCATCACTTCCGGCAGCATTTGATTTTAAACTATATACATATTTGTAGATAGACTCAGGGATCTCCATGCCGAAACCAAAAAGCAGATTAGGTCTAATTTTATTATTTTTGTAAAAATTTGATCTGTTTACACAGTTGTTAGTTTTCCGAAAGACGCGCAAAAAGTGGTTGTTTATTTCATCAGCATTTTGGAGTGCCTCTGGCAAGACCGAAGCACTCTTATTAGGACTTGAATAAACTTGAAAATTCCTTAGCCCCCTCCATAGTGACCCAGAATCCCTCTGTCCATCCAAAAACTCCAAATATCCCAATTTTTCACGACGCACAGAATAAAGTGTAAGATTTCGCAACATTTTATAGTTGTCAAGGTTTTCTGGAGATTTATTTCGCTTATACCTTGCACAAGCCTTATCTCTTTCCCTCATAAGTGCCCTCAGTGCTGGCGTAAGCCAGGGAGCAGGAGATTTAGTGACTCTAGACGTTTTAATAGGGGCATGCTCCCTAAACAAAGATGTTAAATGGGTGCTAAGAAAATTGACCTTCCCCTCAATATCAGCCATATAAAATATATCATTCCAGGGTATATTTACTAAGTCATTGTAAAAAGCATCTTCATCAAAACTTTTAAAATCTCTATAGGTCACAAATTTTTGAGAGCATGTTTTCGACTGAATTCCTATTTTGCAAAATGTTAGTTTATGGTCACTTATATTACGTGCATCAAGGATACCTGCAGAAACTATTGAGCTCTCCTTACTTACAAAAATAGGATCCAGTAGAGAGGAGCTTTCCCCACTAACCCTAGTTGGTTCATCTATAATTTGAGTAAAACCAAGAAAATCAAAGACATCAGACAAAGGATTAGGCAGGTTATAGGGCATCATATTTACATTTAAATCACCTAAGACTATAACATGTTCATACTGAGTAAGAATTTCAGGAAGAATTTGATCTATAACATTAACACAATTTAGTACATTCTTTTTAGTACGATATACTACACCTAAGGCGCAGGTTATTTTAGAATTTATTTTAATTTTTACCCAAATATTTTCAAACCCGTCAACCTTTGGTATTTGCAGTTGTAGCTCCTCGCTTTTAAACCCACTCTTGACATATACACCAACTCCACCTCCCCGTCCCTCAGAACGGTCACTCCTGAAAAAATTAAAGCCCTCAATTCGCACCCTATCAGATGTTACCATGGGAGTCAACCATGTCTCGCTAACAGCCACAACATCAAAGTTTTCAGCTATTACCATATCAGTAAAATCATCGAAGCCAGTAAACACAGATCTTAAATTCAGATGAGCCACACTAAAAACAAAAGTGTTGTCTCTAGCAGTAGGTAGAGTCATATTATAATTTTTAACAATAATTGATTTTTTTTGTTTTGAATTTCCTCCATTTTTAGGAAAAGAGGACACTTTTTATCAAGTGATGTGTGGTGAATGTCCAGATCTGTATCTCCGCCCTCAAATGACCTTATACAATTTTTACATCTTTTAACCTGAGACTGACAGTCCCTATATGAATGGCCTTCATCCGTACAACACGAACACACTCTTTTTAATCTACACTCTTTGGCATAGTGCCCAAAACCCATGCAATTGTAGCACTGAAGCACACTTATATGATTAAAAGCTGTACATATTGACCAACCAAACTTAACTTTGTTTCTTAACAGAATGCCATGGGTCTTAGGATCACACTCCAATAAAATATCAATTTTATTAAACTTATTTTTAGTTTTTTTTAACACCTTCATTTCAAAAGTGGAATTTCGGTTCAGCGTATTGCACTTGACGATCTCTTCAATTATATCACTGTCATTATCTTCAAGGCCAATATCATCCATACTTATATTTACAACCTTGAGTTTTGGGTTTTTTAAACGGGGCTCTTCCACAACATAGTTTTGACCAAGCTTTGCTTGTAGCTGAGTCTTCAGCGCACCAATACCATCCCTACTATCACAGCCAATGATAACTTTACCATCATTTCCCTCTCGAAACTTAGATATTGCAAGACCCGTAGGATTTACTTGCCTTCGTATGTCTTTCTTCGTAACTGCACTTGCTTGGCCGTTGGTAGGTTTAATTATGACAACTGATTCAGAGGAATACCATAAGACGCTTTTGCAATGGCATACACCTGTCCTCACTTACTGAGAGATCCGCACATATCTTGTGGATATGGCATCGACAAACATTACATTGATAGCAACCATCTCCCTTTAACACACTTTTTTGACATTTTTGGCATTCAGAAATTGCCCCATCAGTAGCTTTTTCATTATTTTCGTCTATATTTGGCTTTGCATTGTTCCCGGCATAGCATTACGTCGAGCACGTTTTCCAACCTCGAAGTTGAAAATACGCGATAGTTATTTAACTTATGAAATCCCTGCGAACAATTACTTGTCGAGAAAAACGAATTTTTCCTGTACAATTGAGCACTAGAAATATAATATCTTCGCCAAATAAACCACGAATTTTCAACAATTATTTCTGGTTAGAAAATTGGTTGTAATCATTCAAATGTTATATAAACAATAGTTATTTATGATATAAGTGCTAAAAGTGACGTTTTATTTTGTGAGAAGGGAAGTTTGGGACACGACGCCAAAGGCGGAGTGTCCCATCCCTTCGAACAAAATAAAATCACTTTTAGCACATATATCATACACTATTTTTTTTTACAAACACCATTCAAAGTATAAATCAACGCATTTCTTACGTTACTAAATTTATAAAACATTTTTTTGAAATCAAATTACTCATCAAGTTTATTGTTGCTACGGTAATGAAAATTCGACCGTTTGTTGACAAGTATCAAACTTCAAATCTCGTGACATGGAAAGTGATCAAGAAAATTAATTTCTTCCTGCGGATATCGAAGAAGCTGCTAATAAAGTCACTTTCGAGTTATTACCTAGTAAGCAACAATACGAGTTTTCGTACAACCGTTTCATTAGAAGGTGCGATCTGAAAAATGTTAGTGGCAAGTTCAGTCTGATATAAATCAATTTTATATTTTCGCACCAGTACTAAAAGCAGCGAATATTAACTACGACAAGAAGGCCCACTTAATGGCAAGAGAGCACTACAAAGGAATCGTCGTTTATTTTCTTCGTTGCATGGTAACGTTCGGCGAACTTCGCCGCACACAGGTTGAATTTAAAAAAAAGCTGGCCATAAACGATATTTTCGTTTGCGGTATATTTAATCAAATTTATGACGAAATTATTTATAGCACTCTAATACTCTATTTGGCTTTGCAAAAACACAATTGATATCTTCTGAATTGTTTGCAGCGCCCTGTCAAACTTACGTTATGGTTTTTTTTATTATTATCACCAAATAAATATTTTGATAAAATTTGTATTCAACTGGCTGTTTCAAAAATCTGTTAACGTTTTTAATTAGTTATTATTGATAACAATACTCAAGGTATGTAATATCTAATAATGAAAAGATTTTGATTTTGTGTTAATGATTTCACCATATTTCCGAATACTAATATTCTGACAAAAGACATCAAGAAGAAAATGTTGCTCGAATTTGCCCCATCTTTTAATATTCAATTAAATTTTGGCGTTTTGGGTGATTTAAAATTGGTTAAAGGTTTCGCAAAATATTTTTACTGTATATTTCATTTCTATTTTGTAATACAACACAACTAAAAAATAGCGATGTTATCTTATATCGAATATTGACTCGACTATAGAATTTAGGCGTGAAAATTAATCTGACAAAAGGATGAGCTTGTCTATGGCCGCCGCGTCAAAGGTCGCCTGCCAACATGTTTGTTTTATTTGTATCATGGCCTGCCGATATTCTGGTAGTGTTCGCGCGGGAAAGGAGACACACCGTTGACATGCCGCCGCAGAGAGTGATCCTTTTTATCATATAGTTTTGCCCAAATACATAATAAAAAGATAAAGACTGATGTACTATACTGCTAACGTGCGAACACTCCGTTGAGGTTATGTGTTGGTGTTATATCTAATTGTGCCACAACTGAAGCCAGATTATCAGAAAATGGCGCGTCGAAATGATCCCTTATTGGCTAAATTTGTAACGTGCACAGTTTTCCCTGCTGCTGTTTTGTTTGAGCATTTACGTTTCTCTGTTTTTTTTTGCTTCATATGTTGTACTGAAAGTATTTTCAATTGTCATTTAAATTACCCTTAACGCAACGCATTATTAAATTGGAATTTTAAAAGCTATATAAGGTACGGGTGGGCAAGAAATTGAATAATCGATTAAACGCTTAATATTTTAGCAAATAACTGAATAATCGATTAATCGAAATAATCGATTATCGATATTTTCTGATAAGTCGATTAATCGGTAATTTCTTAAAAGTGAATCGAATAATCGATTATTGTCGCCCACCCCTAATGCCATAATATTGTAGTAAGTGAAACTGAAGCTGAAATATCGGTAGAATCATTATTGCTGATGCAAGACTGATGTTATTATAAAAAGAGGTAATAAATACTTTGGCTGAATCAGCAGATAAAAATTTATACATTAGTTTTAATTTGTAAATATGGCTTTGATATTACCTTGGGATAGTCAGAATATAATCAAGTGTTTTTGAACAACAGCTGCACTGATGCTTCTATATTTTTTACTAGTTTCGGCCCTATTAGATTATTTTTTAAAAATAGCGATAACTCTGAAATACATGTATGGCAAAATTGCAGGCCCTCATCAACGCGTTTCTGTCGTCAGCATAACAATCATTTTGCTCGTGAGACTCCTGAATTATCTGTTGCAAAAACAAAATTTGGATCATTGAATTAGAAATTTAAAACCCTTTTTTTACCACGAAGGGGTCCTTAATTTTCAAAATCATATTTTAGAACGATTTAAGAACATACAAATGATTTTTATACATGATTTTTATCGTTAGTGATAATTGATACGCCCTATATATAAATATAGATGATGAGCAAAAAATTCATCAATTATTTGTCTAAAACACGATTATTAACCGTGTAATACTTAATAACTTTTATATCTTATTTCTGGTAAACCTTATTATGGCCAGCTTTCCTAGAAATTCGACCAGTGTGCGCCGGGTCCAAAGGTCACATGCCAGTATCATGCTAGTTTTCGCGCGGGGAAGGAGACATACCGTTGACGTGCCGCCGCGTAGAGTGAATCTTCTTATCGTAGTTATTATTCGCTGCTAAAAGTAAATTACTTTTGGCACCAGTGCCATAAAGTGACGTTTTAGACACTGACAGCATGCGTTAAAAATTGTACTTTTAGTGACGTTTGTAGAAAAAAACACTTTATTTTCAAATCACATAGGACATAAAATGAAACATCAAAACAGGATCACAGTTTTAATATAAAATAAGTAAATAAATAGATATGGAGAAAAACTTCTTAGTCTATAAGGTTCCAAATCTACTAACATTCTTCGCAATTCCAATTTATAGTATATTGTGTAACTAGGAGGAAAAGCAAATTATTCCTGGACGATTGTGGTAATTGCTGGATGAGGCGCAGCTGAGGCCAGCAACACAGGAGTCCAGGAATGTGCTTTTCCTACGAGTTGCACATACTATTTTTTACCGATCGGAATTAATTATAATACGTATTTATAAAAATAGAGCCAAATATTAAATTTAAATTTAAACAACATAATATAAAGTTTTGAATCGAGCGAGCTTGGAGTTAATTAGTACCGTCAGATAGCTCTTGAAAAGTTAAGATAGAAATGTGAAATTAATTTTACTCCATCTCTAATTATTTTCTTGCTACCAAGGTGAGTAGTAGCCAAAGTACCGATTTTCAACTGTTTATAGCTGTGAAACTACTAATTCTAGAGGTATAACATCATACATAAAATATGCTTAAAATTTTAAGAGGAAACGAAAAATAAATTCATATATAGGGCGATCCGTTGAAAAAAAATTTACTTTTTGTTTTTCCCTGTATACTCATCATTTTACACGCAGAAAAAAAGTATTTTTCAGTACCTACATAACATACTTTTAATTTTTTCGAGACACTTAAAATAAAAAAGTTAAAGGGGGGTGCCATTATAGGGGATTACCCTTTATATTAGTTAGGATTCTTTAATAATACTTACTGGCAGCATCAATCGGAGTGGATTAATTCACTGCACAAATTCGACACGAAAATCTAATGCCACCAGGAATAACATCAACCTATCGACACAGCTTATTCACTACCAGCTAGTCATCTTGAGGCAGCATCTTTTGATTTGGGAAAGTCAATAACCAAATTTTGAAAATTTTAGAAGAGGGCCATGACTCAATATTGTTTTAAACGTCTGAGCATATGAATAATACTTTTGACAGTTCGTTTAATTTAAGATATGCGTTTTTATCGTCTGTTTTAAAACGATTTTAAATGGCAAAATTGTATAAAAATCCGAAATTTCCTGACTTTTTTAGGCGATAGTCGAGGCTTCGAACGAATTTGTCGTGGATTTTGAAGGGAAAATTCTTTTCAAATTCAACTGAATATAATATAATGAAAATCTAATATAGCCCTATAGTGCAGGCTCCAATGGATTACTCGTTTGCAAAATCTGCAGACCGCAATCTGTTTTGTGATTTGTGTATCTGAGATCTTTGTCTGTATGAAAAGACATGTTGTCGCGTGCACGCATGGGGCGATTGCCGTTTTGCCCCCCCCCACTATTTTACCTCCGGCATAAACTAGAAAAGTTAGGTTGCCGAGGAATGTGGTATCGCAGAAAAAATAATTCATAACATCTGACGACTGATTTGGGTTCTTAAGATAGCACCTTATCACCGGAAACAAAGTCCCCAAAAATCCCCACATTGGAAAATTTACAAGAGTCAATGGAGATATTACAATCTTAATGTAAACTACTAGAAACTGAAATTGGCGTTCACGGCTCCAAGGGGTATATTTAGCGAAGAGAATGAGGAGTTAATTTTAAATAAAGTACATAAGGCACTGGGTGCCCTCGATAGGTATTTTTCAGACAATGATTTGCTGTTGAATGTTTCGAAAACACAAACTCTCTGTCTTCAGCAACAGAAAGGAAATTAATGTTGCACTCTCTTACAATGGTGAGAAGTTGAGAGCACTGGAGAGTATGCGTTTTTTGGGTGTGAATATTGATGCGAGATTAGATTGGAAGGCTCACATTGAAGATATGGCAAGCAGTATATCCAGATACTGTTTTGCCTTGCGTGTAATATCAGATCACATAAGTATGGAGGCTGCCATTGTTGCATACCATGCATACATCCAGTCCAGGTTAAGATATGGTGTGATCCTTTGGGGTAATTCACCGGACATACACAGAATTATGGTATTGCAAAAAAGGTGCATTCGAAGTATTTTTAAGATGAAACAGCTAGAGAGTTGCAAACAGGTTTTGGCTGAAAAAAATATACTGACGGTAATTGGAATGCACATATTGGACTCTGTGACATTTGTGTGTGATAACAGAGATCTTTTCATTGAATGTGATGTAAAACATAATTATGATACTCGTCATAAAAGTAATTTGACAACTGAAAAGTACAACTTTACTTACCTGCAAAAAAATGTAAAATACAGTATTATAAAAATTTATAATTGTTTTCCGGACGAAATCAGAAATCTGCCAAAAAATAAACTTAAATTTGTTTTAAAGAAATACCTAGTCAGTAAGGCCTTTTATAACATTAATGATTTTTTTAATGATCCAGATAAAGAAATGATATACTGTTAAAATAGTTATTTTTTTATTCCTGTTATTTAAAATATGTATGTTTTTCTTTGAAATGTTTCACCAAACACCTCCTGTGAGGGGTCAAATGTAATTTTGTTTAAAATTTAGATTGCTATCATTTTATCTATTTTATCTATTGTGTACTGTGTGCCCGTCGTTAGTTGTTTACATTTATAAATGTTGACTTTTTTGACATTGTTCAACACCCATTAGGGTTTTATTGTTTACTGTAAACACTTTGAACAAATAAAATATATCTATCTATCTATCTATCTGATCATGGTTCAAACGTATTTTTTTTTTTGAAGAAAAAGTAATTTTTCAACCCGGAAATGATAATTTTTCCTCATCGGGAAAAATTCTCCTAAAATGGCTAAAAAACTCAGCCAAATTGGGCTTATCTGATCAGTTTTCACGCTGACGCGCATCTTGTGTCTGTGTGCGTGTGAAGGCACGTTCACTGGACTTTGCGCGAAGGTGCGCGTACGGTTTTAAAGGAAATGAAAATGGGATAATTGAGTTGTTTAAAGAGAAATAAGGGCACATCAGCCCTTAAAAATATTTAACCAATATAAATATTCATATTAAATATAGCAGTACCACTTAATATATAAAAGATATGTGGACATACATTTTCCTGAAACAGTAGTATAAAAGCATGTATGTACAGTTAGATCAGTATGGCTAGAAATACCATGACTTGACAATTTCACAAATAATTATGAAATAAAAAAAAATTTAAATTACTCTAAACGCCATCTGGGTCGTCGGGGTCTTCTTCATTATGAAGCAATTCTGCATGAACACTCTCCACTACTGTGATCAATCCCCTCGGACCGGCATCCACATAAATTTCCACATCTGGACTTCCACGCACACCTAATTAAGCTCAAGAGACTCGACATGGCAAGCGCTCAAGCCGCGCTGGGTTGTACAAATTTCTCCAGCAGTACTTCGTTGCGTCCAGCTTTGTTCCTGTCCCAAGCCATTCTTGAACTTAAAAAATATCAACCTAATTAATATTTTACTAATGCAGAATGCTTTACCCTTTTATTTTTCTTCAAATTACCTGCAGGTGCACGCGCAATGAATGTTGTCGAGCAGCTGCAGGGGGCAAAGTTTTCAGCTGCGAGCCAGCATCTAGCTTTTGCGTGGCGGCTAACTTGTTGTAGAGGGTGTAGCAAAGGTCATCTAGGGTGGCATATTTTGCTCCTCTGTATAAAGCAAGAAGCAATTTCTTACCGCAGGAGACGATCCTCTCCACATCTGCTCCGGGCTGATTAAAAACTCCAACTTCGCTGCCCTGATGAAGTTTCAATGTTGATGCCTTTCGTTTTCCAAAAACTGCTGGCATTGTATCACAGCCGGAAAAGGCGTGAGCAAAGAGAATGGCTTCACATTGTCAAGGTGCTCCTGTATCAATTCGATGTTCTGTGCCTCTACCACAAGACCCTTTATCGAAAAATCACAACTTCTGGGCAGGTTTTCTGCCCTGGACAAGCATGGCAAGAATATCCGTGTCTGTTGCAGCTATAGCAAAGGTCGGGCTATTGTACTGGTCAAGGTATCTGCATCCCCGGGGTCCTGTAGCACCCTTATCCCTCTCTGTTCGAGTGCAGGCTTCAGAAGGCGGGTCCATTTTGTTTTATTCTGACCGTTTCCCCGTAGTTCTTCGCTGTTGCTCTGATGAGTTGGTTGACAACGCAACGAAGTATGACTGGAGAAAACTGGACTGCGCAGCGCGGTTTGTGCCATACTGCTCCGACCTGCTCGCAGCCCCGTCGAGTCTACTGAACCTAATTAGGGGTGCGCGCAAATCCGGATGTGGGGATGCGTGTGGATGCTGCAGCCGGTCCGCGGGAATGGTGTGCCGGGAATGATGTCATCACTGCAGTGGATAGTGTTCCAATGCAGAATTGCCTCATAATGAAGAAGACCCCGATGACCCAGCAGATGGCAACTAGAGTAATTTTTATTTTTTTATTTCATAATTATCTTTGAAAGTTTCAAGTCATGGTATTTCTAGCCATATTTATAGACTGATTTAACCGTATATAGTAAAGTTTTTATACTACTGTTTCAGTAAAATGCATGTCCACATATAATATATTTTAAGTATTAAGTGGTACTGTTATATTTAATATGAATATATATATATATATACAGTGTGGCCCAAATTGGGTATACATGTATGGGTATCTTGGAAACTATAAGAGATAGAAAATCGGTTAAATGGGGAAAGTTTTAGTTCATTCAATTCCCAATTCAATGCCATTTTGATAACGATTTGATCTTTTTTCGTTTTTGAGATATTTTGAAAAAATCAAAAAGTTGTATTTTCGAAAAAGCGCTGTACTTTTCTTATTTAAAGACATTTTTAAAATCTGTAAAAACATTGTTAGGACAACTTTTTATGCTCGATGCACCCATGTATTCAGTTTTTAGTTCTGACGTTTTGTTTATGAGAAATCAGCATCAACTTCTTTTTTTCTTATGGCGGCCATTTTGTTTTTTAGCACATTTAAAAATAACTTTTTTTTCCCTTTCTTGTGATGTATAACACTTCATAAAAATATTTTATTTTTATGTCAGAAAACGTCAAATTTATTTTTTTAGCCGGGTTGGCCATGACTGCGGAGGCCATTTGCGGTACAAAACAAATATTGCTAGTGTTTCATAGTTATTTTACTGAAAAATATACGAAACATTGATCAGACAAACATCGAATTTAACTTTTCATTTTTAGTAATTTTTGTTTTTATTAATATTTGTTAAAAGGTAAGTTTAATATTAGCTGCCCTGCCAAACATCATTAAAAAAATATCAATATGTTAAGAATGTTATATTAAATGCAATAGGAATACAAGTGTAGCACCGCCAAACATCGAATTTAACTTTTAATTTTTAGTAATTTTTGTTTTTATTAATATTTGTTAAAAGGTACGTTTAATACTAGCTGCCCTGCCAAACATCATTAAAAAAATATCAATATGTTAAGAATGTTATACTAAATGCAATAGGAATACAAGTGTAGCACCGCCAGTTATTTGGAACTCAATCCTGACAGTCAACACTCAAGACCCAAGCCTTAAGACAAGTCTGTTATGGACCTATGAAATTATAGAAGCCTTGGGAAGCCATGTGACCAAAGAACAAAATAATATTGAAACAATATTGAGTTGGCTTTAGCAACAGTTGCCGTACAAATCAATATTTGCTATTTATTTCTAAACTATCGTTCTAAATATAAGTATCGGTTTCTGTTCATAACTGCTTACTTTACAACTTACTACTATTAACATACCCAAACTAACTAATCTAACCACGCGAAACCGGCTAGACCTCACCACCTCGTCCCGCTCGAGGACCCAGCCACCGCCGATGCATACGCATACACAGTTGTTCACGGTATTTGACGGTACAAAGTACAAAGTTTACAGAATATGCAGGTATCTGCCGCACGCTTGTGATCTCAATGCATTAAAGTTTCGACAGTGAGCGAGGTAACTTATATTTATTCTGTAAACTTTGCCCAAAGATTACACCGAGGGGTGTAGTATCCGGGGACCCAGCTGGCCAATTTACAGGACCCCGGTTTGATATAACATTATTTAATTGTAAATGAATGGTCCTATAAGTTGATTATTTAAGAACAAATTATACTATTTGACTTTGTAAATATTTTGCGGACTGTGTAGACTTACCGTACACACCACACCAGACATTAAAGCCAAATCTTACTTGTGGCATACGTTCTGCCACTTGGTGAGGTTTATCAGTGGCCCAAAAATGGATATTCACAATAATGAATGCTCCGCAGTTGCTGAAAAACGTTTCGTCGGTCCAAATAATCTTCATACTGAAATTGGGGTTTTCATGACATTGGTTTATAAACCAGTTTGAAAATCATAATCGCCTTGGGTCTGTTTCCTTTAAAACTTGAACAATAGTAGGTTATAAGGACGATATTTGTTTACTTTAAGGACTGTTTGGATAGTAGTTCTTGGTATAAGTATTTCCCTCGCACGTACTCTCGTCGACGTGGTCGGGTTCGCATTAAAATATATTTAATGTCATTGTCACGAGCTTGATTGCCCTTCTGATATTTCTTTGGCGTTGGTACTTCAAAGCTTCCATAATTTTTTAAGTTCAGGTCAAGCCTTGCGAATAGTCTTGGCTGTTGCCTCTCAGGATACAGGTCCAAATAGTCGGCGGTGGCAAGATTTGTATTTCTATTAGATTTAATATAACATTCTAATATGTCATATTTTTCTTCACTGGCATATCGCGTGGCGATATTTAGAAATCAAAAGTTATGAAAATTTAAACAAAAACTACCAAATAGCGCTTTGACTGAATAATGTCACTTTTCAGTAAAATGACCTAAATTCCGCCGAATCACCATAGCAACACTATCATTTATTACGGCAAATGGCCTCCGCCGTCATGGCCAACTCAGTTAAAAATTAACTTTGTCGTTTTTTGACATAAAAATAAAATATTTTTATAAAGTGTTATACATCATAAGAAAGGAAAAAATATGTTCTTTTTAAATGTGCTAAGAAACAAAACGACCGCCATAAGAAAAAACGAAGTTGATGATGGTTTCTCAGAACCGAAACGTCAGAACTAAAAACTGATTACATGGGTGCATCGAGCGTAAAAAGTTGTCCTAACAATGTTTTTACAGATTTTAAAAATATGTTTAAATAAAAAAAGTACAGCGCTTTTTCGAAAATACAACTTTTTGATTTTTTCAAA
>MU188418.1:0-22960 GCA_016904865.1 Pissodes strobi | reverse complement strand
ATTCGGTTATCAAAATAATTCGGTTATGCCCATTACTAGTTGAAATAACTGCTTCGGTTGACATCTTAATAGACCCTACTCTCAGTACTTGAAGATTGGCAGATGTTACAGGTGTCTGCTTTCATTTCTTATCGGATTTTGGATCGTTCTTTTTTTCAATTCCACAGATCCAGGTTCTTAAAATTTTGTTACTATGCCGATCATGTAAGTATGGAACACATGTTAAGTAGGATGATGTCCATTAAATCAATTTGCAGCACCTCTAGCACAATCATTATTCCGAAAGAAGAGGGCAATAATTTTAACTTGTTCTTGAAAAGTGTGGACCACTTTAAAACTAAACGATAATGATAATGAAAATTAGTTTTGTTAAATTCTTAAGATAATATAATTTTTAAACATTAACTTCAGGAGAACTCCTCATCTAAAATTACAAAATCAAGTTGACTGGATGCCGTTTAAGACATGCAAAAAAACCTGTGAGGTTTCAAACGTACTTTTACACAAGTAATGTACAGGGTGATCCCCTATAATGTCGCCCCCCTTTAACATTTTTATTTTAAGTATCTCAAAAAAATTAAAAGTATGATTATGTAGGTACTGAAATATATTTTTTCTGCGTATAAAAATATTGGAAAAATGATCATTACCCAGGGGAAAACAAAAAGTAATTTTTTTTCAACGGATCACCCTATATATGAATTTATTTTTCGATTCCTCGTAAAATATATTCATGTATGATATTATACCTCTAGAGTTAATAGTTTCACAGCTATAACAGTTGAGAATCGGTACTTTGGCTACGTTTCACCTTGATAGCAAGAATATCATTAGAGATGAAGTAAAATAAATTTCACATTTCTATCTTAACTTTCCAAGAGCTATCTGATGGTGCTAACTGATGGTACCTGCCGAGGTACTAGATTTGGTACCCACCATGGTACCGCCTGTTAGTTAGTACCATCAGATAGCTCTTGAAAAGTTAAAATAGGAATGTGAAATTCATTTTACTCCATCTCTAATGACTTCTTGCTACCAAGGTGAAACGTAGCCAAAGTACCGATTTTCAACTGTTTATAGCTGTCAAACTACTAACTCTAAAGGTATAACATGATACATAAAATATGCTTAGAATTTTACGGCGAATCGAAAAATAAATTCATATATAGGGTGATCTATTGAAAAAAAAACTTTTGTTTTTCCCCGTATACTGATCATTTTTTCAATATTTTTTATACACAGAAAAAAAAGTATTTTTCAGTACCTACATAACCATACTTTCAATTTTTTTGGGACACTTAAAATAAAAAAGATAAAGGGGGGCGACATTATAGGGGATCACCCTGTACACTATTTTTCCTACGACCACCAATGAAAATTACACAAAAAGCAATCATTTAGATTCTTAAGAAAACGATTAATATCACAGGCGTGTTGAAATCTACTTCTGAACACTGTTGAAAAGTCTCACCATGTCATATTCATCTGTCAAGCCAAAGTGTCAAAACAAAATATACTGCCAAGTTGACACCTGTGTGCCATCTGTTCAAATAGCCATACCTGTGTTGAAAATTTTTTCAACACACGTGTGATATAAGGCATTTTCTAGTCAAGCTAACTGCGCTCTTATTCTCATTTTCATAAATGGTCGTAGGAAAACTATATTTCTTTATTCGGCATGCATTACCCCTTTCTCTTCGCATGGCGCCTTTCATGTTAAACCGTGAGATACAAACCACGCAATTCACGCCGGTATTTCTTACATTAATGTAAAAACACGGCAATCTTAACACATTTAATGTCTGCGCCTTCCTAAAGTTCCCTTACAAACGTTTAAATGTAGGATATCCATACATTACTGTAGTTGCACTTTCAATAAGAGTTACCTTTAATTATGCAATCAAAACCGTATAAGATGGAAAAATCTGGTAATAAATATAAATGCAGAGAATGCCATTAATAGCTTGCCAATAAACTAATTCTTGTCATATCTTCTTTACTAAAGGAAATATGAGAGAAAAGTCAATGCAACATTACTTAAAAATATTTCATTTATGCAAAGCTTCTAAACACAGGGCGACCTAAAAACAAACATATATTTTTAAAAAAGCCTAGCGTTTTTTAAGCAAGCCTTTGACTCCTATATTGTATCAAATATTGATTGCTGTAGTGTCTACACAGTATAATTTATGTCAAAATGGTTAGCACCTTATTTTAGTATTTCAATAATCTACTGTTTAAATCAATTGTCTCCTTGTTTGACCGAACATTGATCTGAAACGATATTTAAAGCTAATGCCTTCAAAATAATTGAATCAGACAAAAGTGATATCACGAAGCACTTGAAAAACAGGGCAAGTTTCACAAGTCAGGCAAAATCCACAAGAGATGTAAACGATGAAAAAAAATTAAAGAAATGGTTCTGTACATAAATATCAAGAAACCTTCCTGTGACCAGTGAATGAACCATCAGTAATAACAATTTCGATTATATGAACAATTTGATTTAGTGAACACCCTTGATTTTTATTAGTTAAGATAACTGAGTGCTTACTGCATATACATAATAAAATTATTTTAAGAATGACGAAACCTAAATTTCTGTTCTGCATATTAACCCTTATTCAAATCAAAATGCTAATAACAAAAATTAAGACGTCAAATAATACTGTTTAAAATACTTCAATTTAAATATTTTAGAAAAACCTATAAGAATGATGAATTATAATGTATGTACAGGATGAATCATTAGTGCGTCGACGGATGATATATCGCTGACGGGTGAAGTTAGTGAAAAACCGTTTATACAAAAGTTATAGAGAGCACATATATCAAAAAATATTTTTTTTACTACTAACATGATAAATCACCATTATTTACTCCATTCCTCAAATGAGAAGTAACATTTCTCACCCTAGGTAAATAAAAATATTAAAAAAAACCTAGGTCAATAATGAAACGGAAACAGAAAATGTCAAAATGTCAAACTTGTTAGTTTGACAACTAGTTGTCATTTCGGATTATTTTAAAAATGAGTCGGAAATGATTAATTTCAAAATCTAATCAATTCAAATAATGATAAGGATTGTATCAGTGCTATTAGTAAAAAAATTATATACAGTATGACTCACTTTTCATGACTCCCCATAAGATTCTTATTAATAATGCGATTTTGTCAAAATTTAGATGGAAAGAAGGTACTTTGTATGTATGGAGCTGTCAGGAGATTATTAGCGTTTTTTGGCGAGTAACCACGGTTAACTACAAGTAATACTGAAGTAAGTGCCAAGCGGGCACCCCACCACAAATTGTACTGCCTGCTTCTGTCTTCGCCAAAATACCGTAGTTAGATCTTCCATTGCTAGAAAAGAATATAGATATTTTGCATATTTATTTGAATATGATCAGTTTGATCAGTGCAGAACGTTTACTCATATTTTTAATGACAGAATGGTGGCCTCTGGAGATAAGCAAACTAATGGTATTTTTTCGATGAATATGTTCAGGATACTTTATGCTGCCCAAATCCCATTTGGGGCACATTTTTGTAGGAATTCCGATGCGTATGAGGCTTCTATAGAAGAATTTTATGAACGTATAATTTACAAACTTGTTCAGAATTGAAAAACAAACATTTCACATGTTTAACGTTTCAAAATTAATCCGCCATGACTCCATCAAACCTCGAGTACCACACCTCGTCACGTATGTAAGTTGTAGTAAGCCGTAGTTGAAAAATGATGATGTAATAGTGACGTCACGAAACTTCCCCTCACTTACCACAATTAAATTAATCCTCGTGAAAACAAAGTAGTATCCTGTAGTATGCCGTGGTTAATTGTAGTTAGCTCGCGAAAAAACGCTTCTTGTTACGATATCTGTCAGTTAGACAACTGAACTTCCAGGCTACTTGATATTTGGAACTATTTGAAAAATAAGTAGAAAATGACTAATATTAAAATCAAATCGAATCAAATATGGTAATATATCAGTGTTGTAGTAAAAAAAATTCTATATATACCTCGGTTGAGAAGGCCTCGCACATTATATACTTCGGCGCTACGCGCCTCAGGATATAAAAGTGCTCGGTAAATAATGGCTTACTTCTCAACCTAGGTACATAATATACTATTTGAACACACAGGACAAAATTTGTGAACTCATAGGGTGCGCGATTTTTTGCGCGCCAAACTAATCCTATTTTTTTTTAATGGAGACTCATTTCTAAATTAGAGATATTCGGTGTACAAGTGAAAACCATAACTAATTTTAAGCTTCTTATGGAGTTTTCAAATAATGTATGCAGGAATAATTTAGGTATGTTTGCTGGTTTCGTTATACTGACTTTTGATCCTTATTCGTTGCCTAATTATATATGGGTATTGTTGGGGAAACACCCCAACACGTGTATAAACTATCACCTCTGCTTGAACATGTCTAAAACTAACCTCATCGGCTTCAACTGTCCTATTGATGGCCTTATATTTGGTGACAACACCATCCAGGCTGTGAACTCTTCTAAGTTTCTGGGTTTGTGTATTGACGAAGACTTAAAGTTCTATACTCATATCGTTAAGTTGAATAAAAGATTGGCATCTGGTTGTTTTTCTGTTCGGGCTACCTTTCGAGAGCTTGGTGGAGAAGTTGCGCGTAACGTGTATTATGCCCTTATTGAGTCACATCTCAGATATGCCTTGCCCTTCTGGGGAGCTTGCTCTCGAAATCTTTTTCAATCTGTCTTCGTTCTGCAGAAGAGAGCTGTTAGAAATCTGTGTAATGCGCATCCAAGAACCCACTGTAAGCCCCTTTTTATCAAGCACTCTATTCTGACCCTCCCATCTTTATTTATTCTGGAAATGGCTTGCCTAATTCATAAAAATAAGTATCAATTTCCCAATCCTCAGCTGGTATATGGTACACGTCAGATTGGCAATGTTCCCTTGCCCATTCCACATTCCAGCCTTGTCAGGAATTCCTTGATTTACAGTGGCATCAAGATATACAATCATGTTGATCTGCGGATTAGAAATATTCGAGACTTAAAAGCCTTCCGTAAAAGTTTAAAATGCTCTTTATTTCAGAGAGCTTTCTATTCTGTTGACGAGTTTTTCGAGCAGAACTAGAAGGCTCATTATATTCTATTATTAACTCATGAAGTGTGTGTTCCAATAATGAGTTATCAAGTTATTGTGATAAATGGCTGCAATAAGCCATTACCATTTTGACTGTGGCTGCAATAAGCCATTACAATTTTGACTGTACTAATGTAGGTACTGTGATAATGTGTATTGCGGAGGTAATATTTGCCATTTAATATGTTTTAAGTCACCACACTTATGTTTTCCTGTTGTTTTTTTTTTCTTTTTGATTTTGCTTCGTTTTGTTTTATATTTTGTATACATCTTATAAAGCTTTGTCAATAAGAAATGTTACATGTAATATTTTTTGGACAAAAAAGCACTTTAAATAACTATCGTTTTTCACCGTATAGTTGGGTGACAACACCCTGTATGCATGTAGTATGAATGAACCGTAATTAAACTCAAAACAGATTTATTTCACCCCGGGTACAACCCAATTTGTGCATTTAAATCAGCATAAGTTCTCTATTACCCCTTAGTCCAAACCTGGATGGACGATCCCTTAGTTCGAACCTGTACACCAGTACTGTCAGTATAATAGATTACAATATAGCAACTTTTCACTCGTAAAGGAAAACGTTTGTAACGTTTTCAATTTAATGTATCCTTGTCTCAGTCTGTGTTGTGTGAGCAACCACGTGTCAAATAAAGAAAGAAAACAGTTTCTACCCTTTCAATCTCAAATGAATTCGGTATGTGCCACCGCCCACTTTTTATTATGTGGTTCTGCCGCTAGGCGGCCAGCTAGAAGCTCGAAAAAATTAGTTCAGTCAGTGCTCTGATATCACTCAAAGTCGCTAGATCGGTCACGTCACCGCGCTCTAGCAAGTGCCTTTTCGCGCCAAAAGGTCCCATCCTTTTAGGCAATCTCTCCATTTGTATGTACAAATATTAGAGAATATTTAGTGCACCTCAGTTATCTTTGTCCAAGATTGGACAAAGACCTCATTTGGGCAGTTTAACCCAATTCCTCGAAGCTATAAAGATAGCGTCCCCTTTGGAAAATTGAACATAAGATGGCGGTTTGACATTCCTGGTAGAATAATTTCTGTAAGCAAGGTGAAAGCGAGATGTTATGGTTCCCGTAAAACAAACAAAAGTTAAGTTGGAAAGTAACTAAGTAAAATCTCTCCCTGTTGAAGATACAGGTAAGCAGTCAAAGTTCAAAGGCACGATGTGTGAACGTTGCTAAGTTAATTTAATTGAAGACAGAAAACTCATTATAAATCACAAAATCAAGAACTTTCAGTAGATATTCACTTTATAAATAATCTGTTTTGTAATATTAGTTGTATGTGTAAATGAACGAATGCTTGAAATTAGTCCAACAAATGTATATATATTTCTATTTTTCATATCAAATGCAATTTACACCTGCATTATTAAATTAAATCAAACCGAATACATGTTTCAGTTCATCCTATAGATATAACCTCACCACCCAATAGTACTACAGTTTATCAAAAGTGGTTAATTAATAATTAAGATACCACCCCCTCCTTTATGGTTTTAAGCAATAGAATATCAATTGTTTATCCCGACCAGGTATTAAGTTTTGGAAAAGTAAATGCTACTTAAAAAATTTAAATTATCCAAAACGGCACCATACTTGACATCAAAAATTAATACTTATTCCAATATTCGAAGTCAAACATACAAACCTAAAAGTAAAGCATATTTATTCTAAGAAATACGACATCGTAAAATCCTCAAGAAGTAAAAAGGTCTTAAAACATCTACTTGTAGGGTCAAGTGGGCAATTGGGAACACTGCTAAAACTATTCAAAATAGACATTTGGCAACATTGTAAAAGCATGCAAAATCATCGTTGGGTTGTCGGTAAACAGCTTCATTTTTCTTTGGCACGCCAGAGATTGCGTATTGAATACCAGGAGCAAATTAGTTTTTCCGTTTTTTCGCTTCAAAATCGAGCAATGATTAAAAAGGTATGTGATTGTGTCAATAGATTTGAAGTAAGTATGTTTTTCGTTCAATGTAAGATCATCCATAGGGTGTTTTATCAAATTGTGAATGTTAATTTTCAAGTTATGTTAATTCAAACTCTGGAAATTAGGTGATTCCAAATAATAATTAGATGTTGGTTCTTGGTACATGTTACCTTTTATTTTCAGATAATATTACATAATTACACATCGAAAATGCCCCGTAAATATATAAAGAAAAAAGATCCACCCCAATACCGATTGCAAGTTTTGCAAAACGCGGTGGCAGATATAAAAGAAAAAAGGAGAAGCTATAGGGATGTGACGGATTTTTATAAGATTTCACAAGTGCGCCTAAAACTTTACCAAATAATGTAGGAAACCATATAGTTTATGTCTTGAAAACATGAGCGAAAATGAGTTATCCATGTGACAAAACATTTGAGATTAGTGGGAGAATATGTGATTGCAAAAAACATAAAAACAAGTCAAAGAATGGTCCTTTCATGCAACGAAATCCCAGTCTACCTATGGAAAAGCCGGAACTTTTACAAAAACTGTTTCTTTTAACGTGGAGAGACTGGATTCAATAGTGATCCGTCCCGTATAAGGGCCCTAGGAGTGAAAGGTGAAACCTTATATCGAGTTTCTGGGGGTTCAGGGAGGGAAAAACACCACCGTACTCGCCTGCATCTCGGTAGATGGCACATATCTACTACCACTGATTGTTTTTACGGTGGCAGCAGTTCAAGCAAGATATGAACTTTTGCCAGGAACTCTTTATGCAACCAGCAAAAATGGCTGGGTAGAAGAGTCAGTTTCACCAGTGGGTTAATTATGGCTTTATTCTTCACCTTGAAAAAGTACGAAAGGAAAATAAAAACAACCAGAAAACTGTGCTTCTTTACGATGTTAAACTTAGCCACATAAGTGTTCGAATTATCGTCGAAGCGCTGAAAAATAACAATGAACTGATTAAGTTTCCCCGTCACCTGACAGACATACTACAGGCTCCAGATAAATGTGTGTTCAAATCAGTGAAATACATTTGGGATAAAAACTGGTTGCCTATGTCAAAGAGAAGATGGGCTAAGGCACTGGGCGCCTATAAAAAATCCAGTTTCTTGAAATTCTCTCGCAAACATGTTGGCCAAAAATATAATTTCAAGGTTTCAGTCCAGGAGATGTATGCAAATTCCCTGAAAAGGAATTTGATTCTTAGCAATTGAAATTTTTGAAAGAGCAAATACCCTCTCAGCTAACGATAATGCTAAATTGCAAAATAATCAATATAACGGCAATATTGATGATAAGAACATAGATATACAGTCATTATCTGATAGCTCAAATGCACATTATGGAGTAGTCGAAATACCCGAAACATCTACAGCGGTTTCGGCTATTCATGATTATATTAACGCGCCTACAACCTCACAAGCAGCGGAGTTTATAAGTCCCACAAAGCAAGAGATTGTTAATATATTCAAGGAATCAACTGAACCATATATTAAGAAAGCATCTGTTATACTTAAGAAACCACCTGTTATACTACCCTTGAAATAATTGGCCTATGGAGAGGTCTTGACCACTGAAGAAGTTTTGAATAGAATGAGAAACGTTGGGGAACAAAGAAAGGGAAATGGACCAAAGGTTGGAAAAGGCTGTAAAAACAAGAAAACGCAAAAAATTGTAGTAAATGATAAGAAAAGGAAGGATGTCTTATTAATAAGAACGATACTGAAATACGATCATGAAGATAAAATCAAAGCGGGCTTGATTTTATCTTCTTCAAATTCTAGCCCGCAGGAACTTTCATACACTGAAACTGATGTCAGTCCTTTTGAAGAAGAACTAGAAGGGGCTGAAGACTTATATACAGCGGACCAAAACAATCTGAAAAGGGGAAGTTTCGCAATATTCTGCTTTAAAGGGGGGAAAAGGATAAATATCTGTGTGTGATTGAAGACATGGACTGGGAAGAAGACGGCATGAAAGTTACAGCTCTTAAATGTGTATATGATACGTGTAGGCTCTCCTCTTTAGTTGATTCAGACGTTAGCTTTGTAAAATTTGATGATATTGGAATAACCCCAGAGCCGTCTATTTTAATGAAGGGGGAAATATTGTATTATAGATTTCCAAGAAAGTTTGATATCTTTGAAAAAGCTTAGTTTCTAGTTCATTTATGCATTTTCCTACTATTGGAAAAATTTATTTGCTTTTTTTCACTTACTTACCACATTAGTTTTCATTAGATACGTTATAGGGACTCATTTCGCAAATGAATGTGAATTAGTTTTGTTTACTGAATAAAATGTTTGTGTTAAAATCCCATTAGCTATTGGGGGTAATTTGAAACAATACAAACAAATCGGGCAATTTTATGCTTTAATGGAAAACATTGCGAAAGACTTCATTTACCCCATCAGAGTCCTTTATTATGATAGAGCACAAAGTTACTTGTTTACAATTACCTCCGGTTTCCTGTTTTTTTTTTCTTTAAAAACCTGAGGTTCCATTCAAATAGAACAGTATTATTTGGGGAATTCTCGGAGTAGATTCTATATATTCCTGCAAAGGTACTACATTGAATTTTCAGTAGAATTTCTTCGAATTTTCTCTCATAGTATTGAGGGTTTTAATATTTTTTCTTTTCAGGCTCATTTACTTTACTAAGTTGGTTTAAATCCAACTTAAAGTAAAAAATGAGAAATTTTCCAGATTTTTGACAAAACTATAGCTCGCTTAGTTTTCAATTAAGATAAAAACTTTTCATATGAAAGTTGTTTGGCTTTTTATGTCCTTTCAAATTGATTATAGGATAGTTTTTGCTGGGACATTTAAGAAGTTATAGCTGAATATCCGGAAAAAGTGCCAACATTTTGAGGTTTTATGGTTACAGTTAGTTGCGCCAAAGGTGCAGGAGTTCGAAAACTTGGCTTCCGCATACTTTCGACGATATAAACAAGATAAAAAAATAAAATCTTCTACCTGATTTGCTTCGAGGTTGACACCCATTTTACGACGCCGTTATTGGACTAATTTTATTTTTTCAGTTCTTTGTTTGCCGTTTATTGAAAAAAGTATTTTTTATATCAAGCATGGTAAAGGTTAAAAAGTTAAAAAAATTAATTGATTTAATTTTTTCAAATAAAATAAATTTTTCCAAAACTTATTCCTTCTGTATAATTCAGTAACGAACAAAAATCAAGCCATTCTAACGAAACCGGGGGACATACCTAAATTATTTCTGCATAATACATTATTTGAAATTCCAGTGGCGTAGTTGCCATAAGAAGCTTAGTTGTTATGTTTTCACTATAATGGCGGATTGCGCAAATGACATCAAACCCACTTGAAAAGCATACACTTAGTTTTGCATCAAAAAATGGCGCATTCTGTATATTCAAATATGTGTTTGATATGTGCACCGTACCGTTTCCTATTACTGTCGTACAAACAGTTTCCCTTAGCTTTAACCGTTAACGCGATACCTTCCGTGAACACACTAATTGTTCACCCTGTAGCATACAGGACATCAAATGAGCCAATTTAAATAATACGTTGTATGTTTAAAAATGCTTTTAAGAACCTGCATACACTCTTGTTTTAAAACTCATTTAGCACTAAATAAAATAAAAAAACTTCACAATTTTCCTAAGAAGAAGGTGCCCTAATGTTCAATACAATACGGATAGATTTTTTTTTGGATAATCCTCCATTCTGTCAAGAAAAAGGCAAAAGTTTGTAAGATAAACATGTTAAGAATTATCTGATAAAATAGCCCAGCGTTCATTTCTTGTTATTTCTTTAAAATAAAAACGATTTTTCGCGTTTGTCTTGTTACTGCTACTTGCTCAAAATATATATTTTTAGAAGTTTGCTATAGAAGTCAAAAAGATACAAGAAGAAAAAAAAAACAGTACGTCATTTCAAGCCGCTAAAGCTAAAACGAAGTGAAAATTGTACATCAGGAATAATAAGATTTTCATGGCATTTTTAAGTAATATTCTCTATTACAGTCAAAAACTATTCTTTGATGTACAGTGTTAACATTTATAATTCAATACCCACTTATATATATGATATAGAATTTAAGAAAAAATGACTAAAATATATTTCATTAGATATTTTATTGACCGGCTAATGAGAATAGTATATTATTTTATATGGAGGAAAAGTAATACTTTTCATGGCGCGCTCGTGTTTAACAGCCGAACGGAGTGAGGCTGGTAATAGAGAGCAAGCCATGAAAAGTAACTTTTCCTCCAAATAAAATATGCTGTTTTTTCTTCAAATGTCGACAAATTAATGCAAAAAGTCTCTTTTTAATAGTAATAATAATTATTATTAAAGATAAGTGGGTTCGCAAGGCGGCTTAGAACGGTGCGGTGTCGGTGAATAGGCTCATGTTGTTGCTATAGTAATGTAACATAAAGCTGTCAGTGGACACTGTCAACAATAATTATATTTTTAAAATTGCGTTTTCGATTGCGTTTTAATTCCGTATTGATAAGCATTTATTGAGTAAGTTCGATTAAATAATAACCAATTTGTTCCTAAATTGGTGATTTTTAGAAATGCAGTCACACATTGAGTGATAAATACAAATTTTAGTTTAATAACTCTTGAGTTGTTGACGCTTATTTTGATGTTTGTTCGTATTGTATCTATGTTGCTATGATAACACTTTTACCTCCGCCGGCGGAAAAGTGAAAAGTAAAGCTCCGGCGGAGGAAAAATGAAACTTCACTGCCGCCTACACAGTCGAGTAATGACGGATTTACTGACGTTTGAAGAAAAACAATATTTAATCGGCAGTTAATCTGAGATCAATGATTTGATGAGTTTATCTCAAGAATAAGCTCTTAATGAAGCATCTGCATAAGTGCTTTAATTTTTAGAATATCGTTGTTGTTATTTTTCATTTTGTGATGGGTATTTTCAGTAAATATTTTTGCATTTTGGAAAAATCCCTCATAAATTGAATGTTTGACTTTCAAATTTTGGGGAATGGGAAATGGAAGCTCTGTACATATAACATAGATTTCGAAATTGATTATTACTAGAACCAAGCTAAAATATATTAAAAAAAATCCAGTGGCTTATAATTGGCTTTTAGAAACGATTTTAAGTTGCAAGAAAAAAATAAACGCTACTAAAATCTATTCCTCAATAATAAACACACTGCAAAAAGATATTTACAATAAGAATTAGTTATATGAAGTATATGTTTACTATAAATCTCTGAAGTTTATAAAAACACTTTAGGCCTAGAACTAAATAAAAATTGAATTTTCACATCATTTCATGTTTCGGTATTTCCGTTAGATTTTCTAACTTCCAATTAGGGATAAGAATCTACTTTGTAGATATACTCTCCACTTTTCAATAATTAAACATTATTGATATTAATTAATGAAATAAGTAACTAGATCTCAAACAAAAATGATATATATTTGGGAAAGAACAAAATATAAAATTGGAAGACGCAATTCATAACCTGGAAAACTTTTATTATCAATATCTAAACAAAAAACATTCTTGATAAAGCACATATTAAGCTCGATATCACTAAATTTTAGGTGAGAAATACAGGAAGAAGCCTTTTACGTCTGCGGATAAAATTAAGCGGAACTTTTAAACCTCCGGTTAAATTCAAAGTTACTATCATTCGATAGCTTATGAAAACCCAAGATAGGAATGTGCAAACCGTTTTCTTTGATCGCGTGCAGTTCAGATTTTAGAGCCTGTCAAAGTGTCAAAATACTCGACTTTCAACTGTCAATATTTGGTAAACAGCTAAAGATAGGTATAGGATATTATACACAAAATGTGTTTAGATTTTTCTAGAGAATCCAAAAATATAGTAATATACAATTTAAAAAATATCAAAGTGACCCCTAGCACTTTTATTTGATGTTCAATTGTTTTTTTGCTGAACATATCCGAATTCGCGGGAGAAAATTACATAAGATGGCTATTTCAGTTTTTTTTTTTATTAAAGTACAGGGAAAGTAAAAAAATCGCCTTGTCTAGTCCTCGTTGGATAACCCTGTAGATGCCGATAATTGCCGAAGTATGGATAAATTGTGTAAGCTGCTACGTAGACGTAAGTGTGCAGGTGCTCCAAGTCGCAACGCCGTAAGTTAACACTGATATTGTGTTTATAGAAAATATGACAGCAGAGTTTGAGATAAGTTTCAGAACAAACGATGAAAGAATCGCCCTCTTTTTTCTATCGATGGAACAGATAATTTATCTAAAACATGAATAGGTAACGGTTTAACTGCCGAGAAATGCAACATTTGCCTCATACTTTATTCCTTTAATTATTAGCGAAATAGCTTAAAATTCATATGGTAATAAATTTACAAGTTTAATGTTTCTAGTAATAAACTATCCAGCTATCCAGCAATTACATAAACAGTAATATTAACCCTTAGATACCCTCCAAAGTAAAGTAGCATTGAAAATCATATGTAAAAGATTGTGGCGTAGAAATTCTAAAGCTATTATTTCTAAGAGTATGTATGCATCATTCCTGAAGAGTAGATTAAATCCAGAAATGTGAAATCATTTGTCAGTAAAAGGATCGCAAGAGTTAAAGGAATTTAAAGTGAATTGAAAAAACAAAACCACTAAACATGAAATAATGCGTCCAATTTAAGATACATTACAAATTCTCAACCGCAATAACGTAATAGTAATCATATTTTTGAAGTGAATGACATTGCTTACAACTGAAAAATTGCACTTTGTAGTGAGACATTAAATCTTGTTCTCACACTTTGCATCTTAAATATAAAACATCAATGTTCAAATTCGTCCAACTAACCATGTCTATTTCAATTAGTTATAAACGTTAAATATATTCTGCCGACCAACCTTAAAGGATGAATTTGTCGATTTTCGAAATATTTTTAGTTTGATCCTCTTTTTATGCATACGAAAAATGCTTTCTATATTCAGACAGCAATTTCTCCCATCAAAATTATTTTTCTATAAATATTTTTACCTTCGAGCTGCTAAAATGGTCCGAAATTAAACTAGCTGATCTCAATTGCTTGAAGCTATGTGAATTCAATGAAGGTGTTATCAAAATAAGTCCGATTTACTATCGGAATTGTGTAAAAAAACTGATATCATTGAACATCATGTCTCACAATTTGCACTGGTGGACGGTATATCAATCGTATGACTTTCGTTACCGAAAATGAGTCGCAGTCGTTTCATGGGCAGTTGTGGCAGGTCTTCCTCTTCTTCTAGATGCTGCAAACAATAATATCAATATTATATACAGATTAAATCAAAATCAAACCAAAATATGCTTTATTATTCCCACGCAACCTGATATCAATAAAAATAATTCACAAAACACACATAATACT
Source organism: Pissodes strobi (assembly GCA_016904865.1). Classification (NCBI taxonomy): domain Eukaryota; kingdom Metazoa; phylum Arthropoda; class Insecta; order Coleoptera; family Curculionidae; genus Pissodes; species Pissodes strobi. The sequence continues at coordinate 8,485 of MU188418.1, read as the reverse complement.
TAATATAATACCAATAACAAAGAGCCAGGAGAAAAAAGAATGAACCACGAAACCATGATTACATAACAAGTTGAATAACAATCAACCCCAACATGAGATATTATTACAAGCAAAATATGGCAGTGGCACACGCACTAAAGGGAGATCCTATTGCGTTCGACGAGCGGCGTGTGCGAAGAAGTTGATTGACACGGTTCTTGAATAGTTGCAGGCATATACTTAAAAAGAAATATACTGCTAAACCGTTATTTGGACAATGAGTGGAAAATGAAGTCAACACTAAAAGACGGGAATATCAATTTTGCATAAGTCTATCTTTGTCGTTCAGGAAGTCGTTTGTGCGCACGCTCTGTACGGAACGTTCTTATTGGTCCGTTTGTCGCGCATTAAACTGGCCGAGGCCGACCCTCGGCCACCTATACAAGGCCATGAAGCAGCAAATCTTGCCCTTCTACTACCTAGTGCTTCCCTATTAATCTTAAAATAAGACAATATGGTAAAACTGGACACAAGTTTATTAATTATAAAAATAAATATGAGAAATATAGACATGAAATAAAAATCATATCAAAGATAGGGATAAACTAAAGTTACGAGTAGTAGATGAACGGAATATCTGAATAACATAATTGCTTTGTATTATGCTTGTTGGCTTATAATTTCCATTTTTGATAATATGTATGTATTAATAATATAAACTATGTGATTAGTTAATAACAAATGTGATTACAGTTAAATGAAAATATGTAGCCCAAGATCAAAGCAGTTGCAAAAGGCAGTATTTTACGTATAAGTATTCAAGTAGATTTCTCAGAGTAAAACGAGTCACAAAAAATAAAAGGTATATATATTGTATGGTTTTTTAGTTAGTTCACCTATTCAGTACCTACTCAAGCACAATCTTTTTAAGTAGCAATAACAGAATACATGATAAAATAAAATGATTAATTAGCTTAAGTCATGTTAAGTAAAACAAATATCACATATAAAAATACAAAAAGCAGTGATTTTTCTATGTTGTATAAGTACTGTGAATAAAATGCAAAGCAGTTGTATGAACCAATAAGTATTGCAACAATAAAAGCAAACCGAAGGTTTCGAAGCAGCTCAATTTTACTAGCTGTTCTAGACAGACACTGTTGAATTCTAATCTTCATGCAAGCCATTTTAGTAAAAATACAAGTGCTTATCTAGTTAGTTCGCCACATGAACAAGATATACGGCTTTCCGAAGAAACGGGATGCCGCTTGTGCTTGGAGGGCAAAGAAACAATGGAGCATGTTTTATGCTATCTGGCAATGGAAAGAACTAGACAAACTCTCCACCCCCAGACAGCTATTCGATTACATGAAAGGGATTAAGCCTCTGGCCTAGTGGAATCTACAGATGTGAGCCACAACAGACCAAGGGTTGCCCAAATACACATACAATTACAAAATACAATAGTTAGTAAAGTTACAGTTCTATAGTTGATGTTATATCATCTTCATTTTTTTGCCAATCAAAAATATTTTGGCTTCATGAAGCACTTTATCTAAAGTACTTAATATACTCAACCCGCACGTACTGATAGTTTTATATCAGACTTGTCCGAACACAATGTTTTTTTAATGAACAAATTTCCCACAAACACTTCAAGTCTTCTGACCTGACAGAAACACAGACATTTGCACACTTGAGTACCCTTCAGCTGGTTCATTTAAATAGAAAAAGGACAAGTTTCCTTTTCCTTTCAACTATCCAATCTTGATATCAGCTTCATGTAGCGCAGTAAAAGATATTGCTTCATTTCGTTGTAAGTAGTTGCTCTATCCAAACTTTCAGCAACAGCCGAGGCAATAGCCCCTTTCCATTTCTCAACATTCAATCTGATCTTTCTGCGTTTAGTGTGGACATTCTCTTCATCAACTTTACTTAAATATGAAGGACATCTTAGCTTACATGGAATCTCCCACAAGAAACCGTTTCGAAATATAATTATAATATCTACACGTTATAAAATAATTGAAAAAACTGACTGAAAAATATTAATGTAAACAAATAAATCGACCATCAATTTGGTTGTCGTATAGGTGGCCGTGCCCCGACCCGTGTTCCGTTTATCGATCCATCTGTGTTTTATTGTGTCGTGTGATTCGTATCGTATCTTGTGCACATTAAATTGTAATTTCAATTTAAAACTGTTTTAGACATTTTTAGAGTGTTTGTGCTTTGAAAATAAACAGCAAATAAGCATATCCGCTTTAAAAAATAACCTCTGCAAGCAGCAATAATTTAAATCCAATAAACTACCGCCAATCAGGGGGATAACTTTATTGGCTGTTACATATATTTTCAACTAATCACAGAGCGTTTCTAACGATTGCGCAGTATGAACTTACTGAATGACAAAGACCGACTTATGCGAGTTTTAAATAGCTCCGTCTTTTAGTTGTGGCTTCAATTTTTGGTTTGGATTAGCGATATATTAGTTTATATATATATGGTTGCAGGTTGTAATTAGGGGCAAATAGATATCATGGGAGTAAGTTCCACAGTGATGCAATACGCGAGACAAAGGAGTTCTTGTAAAGCGACGTTCTAGGTGTTTCCAGTTGTACGACGAACGCACGTTCGCTGGCCTTGCCAGCGTTGTTCACCGATTATAGAAGACACCGCGGTTACGTTCTACTATTCTTCGAGGCGTTGCGGTCGGTATATATCAATACTACTTTAGACGTAACAATGATCTCTCACTCTCTATCTCTCTCACACTCACTCACTATCTTTCTCTTTTTCAAATCATATACAGGGTGGTAAAAAAATTAATTTTTATAAAAATTTAACTTTTTTGGAAATATTTCGGTACAGGGAAATCATACATCCTTCTCGATGCGAAAATCGAACTCAGCGCACCCCAAAACCCCCCATATGATATTCGAAATAAAAAAAAGATCATCCTACGAAATTCCCTATATCGTGCCGAAATCTGAAGAAAAAAAGCTAGATTTTGAGACAAAAATTTACATTTCATTTTGAACTCCTATCGAAAAATTTTATAGGAACTTTTCGATAGACCTTGAGCCGCGCAGTTAATGGAACAAACCGATTTCAGATATCTCTTTCCGTTTTCGTAAAAATGAGGAAAATATAAAAACCACGTTTGATCAAATTAAAAAAAAAACGAAACGTCGTGCGATCAAACTGAATACGGCATATTATAGTACCCGACGAGACCCATCTTTTTCCCATTTAAAGTTTCCCTCTAACTCACCGTTTTCGAATTATAGCCGATTTAATGAAAATCTCGCATTTTTTAAGGTATATATATAATAATCGTGAATATTTCCGAAAAAAATTTTGATAAAAAAATTTCCGTTTTTATGACGGAAACGATTAAAGGGGTCCATTTACATGTCATTAACGTAAAAATAAAATTTCCGAATGCATATACAGGGTGTTAACAAATATTTTTTGAAAAAATTCCCCTTTTTTCGAAAAAAAAGGCAATAAATATATTTTTTAGGTTGCTAGTTTTCGAGCTACGACCGTTCTCGAATTTAAATGGCCATTTTCTCGAAAACTATGAATATTGCGTTTTTTTTTCGTAAAGAACCCTTTTTGTTGGCCCTGAGGTCCTCTACCTATCTGCCGAATTTCAAGTCGATCGGAAAAAAAGTCGATAGGCTCCACCGATAGGTTCCGGCTCCTATGGGACAAAATGAAGCTACCTATCTGCCGAATTTCTAGTCGATCGGAAAAAAAGTCGATAGGCTCCACCGATAGGTTCCGGCTCCTATGGGACGATATAAAAATACGGTTTTTTCCGTTTGCCGAAATTCTTATTTTTTCTACCGCAATCTACCCGTTAAAAAACGTGTTTCGCGATTTCCCCCACTTCTCGATAAAATTTCGAAAAACGGGGGAAGTGGGAATACTTGATAACCTAGCCGACCGGGCCCTGTTTACAGGGCCTGGTTTCGTCAGAATTTCGATCCGAGCTCCCGTTTAGCCAGAAATCGCGAAAAACTGCGCGTTTTACATAGGGCCCCCCAAAACCCCCCTTAAAAGTAAGCCCCGGCATCCCCGATTTAATTTCAGGTAGCCACCCACGTTGTACATCTACCATGAAAATATAGACCTTGCATGTCATCTCCTTATACCGGAACCTACCGGCTAAAAACCGCGCGGGCGCCTATTCGCCGGCCGATTTAGGTGCCGATCTGGGGTTATTTTTCGAGGGACGAAAGAAAACGATTCAAATACAAAAACATTCAATATCGAAAAATTTCAATTTTTTTTTACTCCTACCGCGGAACCTATCAACGATAGGTTCCCGCCGAGGTCGGATTCGAACTGGGCGTCGTCAAAAACCCCCCTAACCCGAATTTAAACCCTGCAGGTCAAAGGACACCAAGAGTCCCTATTTAGGAGCCCCTAAGAGACTTAGCGACTTTGGGTGGGGGGTTCGGACCGATGCCCTCCACCCCCCTGCCGAATACGAACTTGCTAGCTCGAAATTTAGGTAAAAAAAGCCGGTAGGAGCCGAATTTCCGGTAGGCTCCAAAAACAAAAAAAAAAACCGTCTCATAATTATCAATATATTTAGGGGTCGAAAACCACTTTTGAAACCGATGGGGCGAGCGTTCTCCTAATGTTACATAACAATTTAGCACGAATATGTAACAGATAGAAGTCGAATAAAGTCAATGATTCCACCCTTAATACCTTGCGACTAATTTCCTATTTCGGCGTAAATATACCTTAAAAGTATTGTTGGCTGCCTACGGACGACTGTAATATCGAAATATTTTATGAAAAGGTTATTCTTGGAACGTTGCCAGATGTTTAATTGGCAAAGTGGTCGCCCTGTAATTTTTACGTGGTTGCGATTTAGGCCAACAGGAATATACATAATTAATTGATGTGCTATCGTCAGTTTTGATTAAACGACTGTTTTTCGCTTTCGCGTTAAAAATACGCAGTCAAGATATGTTATTAAATGCGTATGTTCCCTAACTTGGCAACGTTGCTCGAACTGGTTTGCAGTATTAAATATGTGATTTTAGCAAGGAAAAAAAACCGACTGGAGCTAAAGGTACGTTTATGCGTTGAACAGATTGGATGTTAGAAATTGTAAATGACGCCGGCCGGAACGAGGTAGTTGCTGTTTGTCTGGTCATTGTCGGTGATGGATTTATCGTTGGATTTCTTTGTTCTGCCAGCAATGTATAATATCATACAGCCTTGGATACGTTTCATTGCATATTGTAGATGTTAGTAAATTTGGCGACATCGGCTGCTGTAGTTTGCGTATAATTACAGGACAGTGTGGAACGGGCTTATGATTCGAGTTTTTTTCTAGCTTTTTAACATCGAATTTCACGAGCTAGTTGCTGGTTTTTGGCTCGATATCGTCCTCTTTCTTCGGCAAACCTTCTTAGGAGGTGGTGCGTATATATGCCTGATAAAAGTTTAAGAATTTGTAATTCGCCCTAATTATGGGGATTGTACTTCTGTCGGGTATTAAGTCGCAAGTTAAGGTTGCTGTAGTTTATGCTTGACTGGATTGGATGGATTTTTGGCCAGATAGTCAAGATTTTTGGTTTGTAACTTGCCACCTGCAGTGTATTCTGGAACAAAGTACGCCGTTTCCTTCTTCGAGGAATGTCTGTAGAAGAGAGCGTTTGCTCCCCAATTCGTCATTACCATCGAAAAACCCTAAGTAGCTAGGTAAATAAATATACATATCTTATATTTTGTACATACTCATTTATTTTCTGTACAGAGGGGATTTATTTTATCAGAGGAGAAGTAATGTCATTATAGTTTAACTAACGGGTCTCAGGGAGAATTGAAATACTGCAAAATGCTGCTATATAGAGAATGTTACTTTCGAAAATTTATTAATTTTTGCACGTAAATCACGCAATATCATCAAACAAAAGATAATTTAGGCCTGGAACAGGCAAAGCATGATTTATTTATACTCATTATTATTACAAGAAGTAATATTCTGGGAAAAATAAGCGTATTGAATGATAGTTCATGATACCGTTCTCGTATCATATTGTAGTTGAACACTCATAGCTGTTTCTTTGTCTTATGGGCACCCGTAGTGTATAATAGGGTATAATGTTGTATAAAACTGTATATAATCTTTGATAAATTTCATTTCTGGTTTAAATTTTGCTTATAAGAACTTGTAAAGTCGTACATAAGCTTTGTAAATTTAGATTTAATATTAATGACATAAATGGACAAGCTTTGTTCTTGCCTGGGGGTCTGAACTCTTGAAATAGCAAATAGTGGTTATATTATTGGTCAGTTTCTTAGTATTTTATGTCTTTCACCTGTAGGGTGAGATGATAAGGTCATAATAACCTTCGCATTTTGGCAAGACGACTAATATTATTATTTTTAAATACTCTCATTATTATTTTTAAATACTCATTGAATTGGGAGTGTTCTGAAAGAGGAGCTGCTTGAAATTGCAGTAAGTAAATGCATACTTAGCGCTTGTTCTCTTTCCGTTTTTTTTTTGTACGGAAGCCAGTTTTCCGGGGAGGCATTTTTGTTGGAAGCCAATTTTACCAGGAGCTATTCTGGCTGGAGCTATTGTTGCTTGGAGTTGTGTAGCAAGCAAGCTATTGTTGTTTGGAGCGAGCTTGCTTGAAGAGAGATTGAGTAGCTAACAAAGTAGCTGTCAGTCAGTACGATTGGATGTGGTTTATTGGTATCGACTGTACCAATAGAGGTATGGGGATTACCTCAAATACCACTGAGAGTTTATGGTCCCAAGGTGCATAGCTGAAGTACTCGTGCAGAAGGCCGTAGGTGATATCGGCGAAGACCAGTTAAGATAAGTTTAGGTTATATTTGTGATCTTTTCGGCATAATGTTAGTGGCGTGTCACTGATATTTTCACGCGTGTATTTTCAGCGTGTTATTGATATTTTCCAGCGTATATTAGATTGCGTGTTTTAGAGTTTTTCCGACGTTGTATCATATCGCGTGTTTTGTTTTCTGCATGGTACTGATATAACTATACTCGGTACTGTTTGGGTGTAAGTGTAGCTTACCTATGTAAATATAATTAACTGCTGAATCTACTAGAGTGATTCTATTAATGCTCATGTTTTTATGTATTACCTTCCTTTGATCTTACAATTTGATTTATATTGCGTTAAATGATCAACATTGTCGTTCTGATTTATTGACTATTCAGTTTAAATAATTTTACATAACGGTATTTTATAATCTGAATCAGTAAGGTTTATTCATGTACAACTGCGAGTCGTCTACCATGGTAAACGCGCCCAAAGTTTAGTAGCTCCTATTAGACGGATAACTGTGATTATTGATTAATTTGTTGGACTTGGTTTGATCTTACAGATAGCTGAAGCGTGCCTAATAATTGTTCGATAATTCTTTATCTAATTCACTTCTAGTATAACGCAATTTTAATTCAAATTACTGTCGATATATTTATGAGCATATAGGTTAATAATCGCTTTCAAATTAAGATCTTTTACCTTTTGTTATATATTTATATCATTTTGATTATTGGAAGTAATATGACGACACGTTACTGTCAAACCTAACGAACGCCAATAAACTTAAAACCTGCACGAACGTGACCGTTTTTTATTTGCTCTGAAATCCATCAACCAAACAATTGTATTTATCAGTCGTCTGGATTTTAAATCGCCCTTGTGTAGCGGATAATCGTCGATTTTGGATAGCCCTTATGGATTCTTAAGACCGAGGATCTTCCTGTTTGGATCTGCGGATTTGGATACTTCAAACTGGTGGCGCCCTGGTCAAGACTAAGTAATTGACCCATTCCCACGCCGACGAGCAAGTCGGAGCACACATGTTGCGCTGGCCACATCCTTAAGGGTAGGTATCATCTTATTCTCATTATATCTCGCTAACACATTGAAAGGGTTTTACGCGCAACACTAATAGGAGCCGCGGATCGAAAATCGCGTAGAATACTTTTTTTTAAGTCTAATCCGTGCGGGGGACATTTTCAGGGTCTCGATTCGAATTTTTTTCTTTCGACCTCATCCGGCTCCTACCGCGGAACCTATCGGACGTAGGTTCCCGCCGAGGTCAGATTCGAACTCGGCGTCGTCAAAAAACCCCTAACCCAAATTTCATCAATCTGTCTCTACGGGAACACCTCGCCCCTGAAAAACGGGCAACTAGGTTCCAAAATTTTTTTTTACGTTTAAACGTTCCCCTTGTGACCTACCACACCGACTTTCGACGCTTTCCACCTATTAAATCGTTTTTTCTTAATCGCGGATATAGGTTTCATTAAAATACGTCCCCTTTTATTTTTCTAAAATATTGACGTTTCGCCCTTCGTCGAAGGCTTTATCTAAATGTTTTTATTTTTGGCTATGTTCTAAAATACAAAAAAAAAACATATCATTAATAGGACGATCAATACATATAAACAATAATACATTTGTAAGAACAGATTTTCGTCTTGACA
>MU188417.1:47821-62780 GCA_016904865.1 Pissodes strobi | reverse complement strand
TAAGTTATTGTTCGGCAAATTGAAATTTTACTATAGGTGGATGTTTTCTGTCGGTTGGTAAGACCCACGCTGAGAATATTGTTCTCTAAATGTCAAGATATCTCAGTGCCAAGCGCGGAAAATTGTCATCAATGTCGTCAAAGTGAGGCATATTTTGCAAATAATAATTAGGTTTTTTTGTAAGTAAAGAGAATGTGGGCACAATCTGAACAAAATGCCAATAAGTTGGTAATTTTCTTACAGGAAGTCTGGTCTTCGAACGCTTTTTATATACAGGGTGTCTATAAAAGGTATGCGAAAATTGCTCACCCAAAATTCTGACGAGGATCGAATCCGATTTACCTTAGCCCAAAAGTGCATGATTTCCGAAATAAAGGCTGTCAAAGTTTTCTTCTTACTTTTTGTAAATATTTATCCTAGTAACAACATGATTTTCACGAAATTTAGTTCTTTGGGGTTCTTTAGAATGGGAAATCGAGATCTTATCGCACTTCCTTCACATTTAAAGCTTCATTCCTTTTTGTGCCTCGGTATATTAACCAAACCCTAACCCAAACTAAAAAGTCTTATTCCTTGGCAACTTTTGTCTTAGCTTAGTAGGTGTCGCTTCGGGCAGCAGTATCCGCACTAATGAAACTTAAATGTTTTATTGCGTACTGAAACCGTCAAGTTGCCTCACTTACAAAACAGCAAGTTAATTGAAAATTTTATCATTTAATTTTTACACTAACGCAGAAATGGCTAATATGACAAATTTGCATATAGGGCATGGCAGTTTAAGAACATCATTTAGAGAAACTCCATGTATTAACTGTATTAAAAAAAAATGTTAAAATACTCTTTAAAAAACAAATAAGCATCTGTAGAATAGCAATTTATACTTTTAATTACTAAAAAACATTCATATTATAGAAAAAAAAATATTGAAAATTTATGTTTTCCTAGCTTTTGGCACCCTAAGTCCCCTCGAACTGATGGAACAAAGGCGAAATAACAATAACAATTCTGCAACATACAACTCGACAAATCCATCAGAAGAATAATCAGAAATTCAAAACGGAGGGAACTGGAACTTAAGTGTACTGAAATGGAAACCCTTAGCGCGAGGATACGTTTAAATCTACACCGCAAAATCAAGGAATTAACAGGAAAGACCAAGTCAAAATCGGGAAACAGATTGGTGGATCGAAACGGCGAATTCATTATTGAGAAAGAGAAGATCAGGGACACGTGGGAAGCCTATATCAAGGAACTTTTCCATGACGAAAGACCACCGCCATCACAAATTGATGGTAATACTGGACCGACGATACTAAGAGAGGAAGTTCAGGCTGCTGTCGATGGACCCAAAGAAAGCAAAGCGCCAGGACTTGACGGGATGCAGGCGGAGCTCATCAAACTGCTAGACGACAATCACATTGAATGGTTGACGGCAATGTTAATCACATTTATGATACGGGAAACATACCAGCACTAGGCATGACCTTGCCCAAGAAGCCCGGTGCCAAGAAGTGCAATAAATATAGAACAAACAGCTTAATGAGTCAATTGTTAAAATTGTTTCTGAAAGTCATTCACATGAGAATCTATCGGCTATATGAAGATCAATTAAGTCCCACCCAGTTTGGCTTCAGAAGCGTGCTCAGTACCCGGGAAGCAGTGTTTAGTGTACAGGTGTTGTTCCAGAGGTGCAGAGACATGAACTGTAATATGTATGCCGCCTGCTTTATAGACTACCAAAAAGCATTCGATAGAGTCCGACATACAAAGTTAATTGAGATGCTGAAGAACATCGGACTGGATGACCGAGACCTGAGGATTGTTGCGAACCTGCATTGTAATCTAAAAGCCACTGTCCGTGTGCAGGAGGGCCATACAAAGTCAGTCAGAATTGCGGGAGGGGTCCGATAGGGACGCATATTGTCCCCACCGTTGTTCAACTTATACTCCGAGTTCGTCTTCCGCGAGGCTCTGAAAAATAGTGAAGCGGGGTGCTCCTTAATGGACAGAGCTTGAACAACATAAGATATGCAGATGACGCAGTCGTGTTCACAGATAACCTGGACGATCTGCAAAACCTGATGATACAAATCACACTGATCAGTCAACAATATGGTCTTGATATAAATGTTGACAAAACCAAACTAATGATCATCAGTAAAAGAAATATCCCAGATAACCACCTAATTATAAATGGGAAACGTGTGAAAAGAGTACAAAGATACACATACCTGGGTACTGGGTACCTGTGTTAATGAAGAGTGGGACTATTCGCTGGAAATCAGGTGCAAGATTGGGAAGGCAAGAGCAGTATTCAATAAGATGGCAAAGTGCTTCAAGAGCAATGACTTGAACATAAACCTCAAGATCAGGTTGTTAAAATGCTATGTTTCTTCTGTATTGTACTATGGGGTGGAGGCTTGGACACTGACTGCTGCTATAAAGAAAAGGCTGGATGCCTTCGAAATGTGACTGTATCGAAGGATGCTGAGAATGTCTTGGATGCAGAGGGTGGCCAATAAGGAAATCCTGCGCCGCATGGGGAAGGCGCGTGAGATCCTTTACACTATAAAGTACCGGAAGAATATCTTGGGCACATAATGCGTAATGAAGATAGATACCATCTCATCCCGTGCATCCTACAAGATAAAGTGTACGGGAGCATAGGACCAGGAAGAAGGAAGATCTCATTTCTGAAAAACCTAAGAGTAGGGTTCGGAAAGTCAACCACGGGACTGTTCAGAGAAGCAGTTAATAAAGTTATGATTGTTCAGATGGTCGCCAGAATCCGACTTGGATAGGCACACGATGAAGAAGAAGAAGAAGTCCCAGTTAATGTCACAGCGCTGACTTAGTTATTGGCGCAGTTCTGTAACTTAAACCCAAACGGTTTTACCTTTATTTTAAGGCAAATACGTTAAATTTACCAAATGTTAGAATACTCAGGTATTAGTATATTAAAAAAAAAACACACGTTTGACATGTTAGAACAATTTTCGAGAAGTAACACCGAGGTTAGAACAGCATTTTTTATTTTAGTGAACATACTGAACAACCTAAGATGCTTTTTAAATAAGTTTAAAAAGTTTTTTTGATGCACTGAACATGGTGAAATCTTTGGCAGTCCTGACATTTTATTCCGAACTTAGTAGAGGTACCGTTTTTCACACAGGGAAACACAATTCTCTTTCTTTTGTAATATTATTAGAAGGTATTTGAAATTCAGTTATCAACAGATCTTTATTTTTTAGTTTTTTCGGCTTTTGACCTTCCCTATTTTTTTCTGTAATCCATTTTTTTCAATTTCTTAATTTTTCTTCTCAAGTTCTTCTTTTTCTCTTCGTTTTTCCTCCATTCGTTTCTTATTAGCAGAAGAAGTTATTACAAATGATGTTCTCTTTATTTGAAGTTAATTTTCTCTCATTGAAGTTGTCGTTTTTGGTAAAAAATCTCCAATAATTATTTCGTTTTTGGCGGTTTCCTTTTCTTGAGTACAATCAGATAGTCCTTAAAAAAATACATTAATTTTTGCTTTCGCTTAATAGTCTGGATTGATATATTTTATTCATAATAACAATGAGAAGGAAACTTGGAATCGGGAAAAAACATGTGATCAAACTAAAGACCAAACAAGGTATAACAACAACAAATAGAGAAGAAATCCTAAAAATAGTGGTAGACTTTTACCAGATGCTGTACACAAGCCAAAACGAAGATATATTAAACTCTAGCATAGAACCGGATATAGTGATAGCCAAAAAAGGGATTGTAAACCATGGTTCAGAAGAATTACTATGCATCACAATAGACAAAATACAGCTCGCGCTAAGGAGAACAAAGAACAATAAAGCTCCCGGAGAAGACAATATAGTTGCAAATACAATAAAAATCTGTGGTCCGCGTTTACTAGAAAAGATCACAGTGCTATCTAACTTGTGCATATACAATAGTACAATATCGGACAAATGACACAATGCTATTGTAATACTACTCCATAAGAAAGGTGATATAGCGGAACTTGAAAACTACAGACCGATGAGCCTTCTGAGCCACCTCTATAAACTGTTCACAAAAATAATAACAATGAGACTTGAGAAAAACTGGATTCAAAAGGCCTTTGATACGGTAGAGCTGAATGTTGTCCTCTGCAAAATGCTGTTTGCCAAATTTCGTGTATGGATTATCTCTTCTCCAGCCAAGAACAGTTTTTCCAATGATGACTTAAGCGGTTTAAAGCTTGAAACATAAGCTGGCTGATAAATTCTTGTCGAATTGGTATATAGAGCTATTAGTACAATATCTAACTCATTACATAAAGTGCAAACTTCATACGTAAGATGAGTTTGGTGTCCATCAACGAACAAAATTAGTGGCTTTTGGATAGCGTGTCTAACAAGATGGGGATCAGGAATCTTTGAAATTATTCTGGCCTTCATCCACCCATCATCGCTTAGACCGATCTCCCAGTCATCTGGTACACCATCAGTTATTTTTGAATTTAATTTTTTGTTGGGATATATCACCACAGGACGCATATCAACACCAGCTACCGAAAACATGAACGTAACTGTCAGGATTTGAAAAATGTAACTATTTTTTTCAGAATATTATTACATTGACATTGGTTTAAAGCTGAGCCATGTTCTAAACTTGCAAGCGTTTTTTTGCCTATAATATTCGAAAACTCGCAGACAGACATAACTCATTGAAACTCAGTGTCATCATTTTGCCTATTGATACAGACCCTAAATATTTTAAGTAATCAATCTGATTTGGCTCCGAGGGGAATAATCCACATTCCCAGAATCCGTTTATAGTCCTTTTTGGATTCAATCCATTAAGGGCTTTTTGGAGAACGGGAGCAAAATTCATTTTCCAAATCTCGTGTATGGATTATCTCTTCTCCGGCGAAGGACAGTTTTCTCCGTGATAACTTAAGCAGTTTTGCTTGACACATCGACTGGCTGATATATATTTGACAAATTGGGATAAAGAGTTACCAGTACGATGTCTAACTCATTACATAAAGTGCAAACTTCATACGTAAAATGAGTTTGGTGTCCATCAACGAACAAAATTGGCTTTTGGATATCGTCTCTAACAAGATGGGTATCAAAAGTTTTTTGACAAATATTTCGGCCTTTACTGCTTAGACCGATCCTCCAGTCATCTGGTACACCCTCAGTTATTTATGAATTGAATATTTTATTAGGATATATCACCCTAGGAGGCAACACCAGCTGCCGAAAACGTGAACCTAAAGGTCAGGTTTTGCTTTGCCTCGCCTTGATCAACTTCATAACAATTTTTTGCACCACTCGAGCCACTACTTTATCAATTTTCTGACAAGAAAGAAAACACATTTCGTCTCCATTAAAAACGAGATTAGGATCATCCAAAATTGAAATATAGTCTTTCTTTTTTAAGTACTGTTCTATATTCTATATCTTTAAACTATTTTCGAATATATTTTTGCGATACATTCGCAGATGACTTAGTAACAGCTTCACTAGTTCTGTGCACTAGTTGAAAGTATTTTGGCAGTGCCTTCCCGGCATGCTATCTTTAAAGGGAGTGTCGCGATTTACTTTATTCGAAATGGCTTGGAATGACACTTGAATGTCTTCTTTTCCCCGAGGAAATCCTTTTTCGTGACTTTCTAAAATACAGTCAAGTATATTTTGCTCCTGCTCATCTTTTGTAAGATATGTATACGGTCTATATCCTTATTAAATTTTTAAAAAATTGCGCGTAACCTGAGCTGAAGAGTGGTGCCAGGAATACCATATCTTGCTGCCACTGTTTTTTTTTTGAAGCGTCATTTTTAATTTCTTTTAATGCCTGCTGAACTTGATCTTTGTTATGTGTTTTAACATACCGACGTATTGTTTTTACGTATGGCATCTAAGAATATAGAATAGCTACAACACTCTTACTATTCGAGAAACTACAGGGTTGTATTTAAAATGTTTACTTTCAACACCATGTCCATGGTGCAACCCCCAAGAATGGAAGCTTTGTCAAATGTGTGGCGAAAAATAGATATCTACCCAGGTATTCACCCATAAGTAGTACCCACCCTTAAAATTTGATTGAAATAATTTAATAGTTTTCGAGATTTTAGTCCTTATTAAGACCTTTCGGACACTCAGCATCTATGTAATTATATCTACTTTTTACGAAAATTCACTGGGTTAGATCGTTTGATAAACAAAAAAAATGTGTTCTTAGTGCCAACAACTGAAATTATTACTCATGCACAGGTCGCTCTTTAGATAAAACATTGTTGCCAGATTTTGAGGAATTATTTATTTTTTTTATTTATTGCTTGGCAACATGAAAATTGCAGAAAAAGTGGGAGGTACTAATGTTGGTACGCGTCTTACTCCAACTAATCCACTAAACATTTGTCGCCATTGAAAGGTGTCTTCGAACAACCGGTAGTTTTGTTCCTACAGTGGTTGATTATGGATGGAATAATACGAAGAAGTTGAGGAAGAAGCTTTAGAACGAGTGGCAGAAGATCCGAGTCTTAGTACCAGACTAATAAGTTTGCTACTTTCAGTTTGTAAAGATACAGTAAATAGGTACTCCACATGTTGTTTTGATTTTTTGATCCCTTTTATTTATTTATTATGTACCTCTTGCTTAGGCAGGACTGTATTACTTTAAGGCTTCATCAATCCCTGACCATGATACTGGAAGAATAAACTCTTTCCATTTAATTATCAAGAAATTTTCCAAACCGATCTTCATATCATTTAATAAAATAAAATAAGAATTAAGACTATACATTTTTCTCTCAAAATGCATTGAATTGTATCTAGCTCTTACGGTCATGGAGCTTGGTAATAACGTTTCGCAACAGAAACGTGGTACGCCATCAAGTTGTTCTTTCATACAAATAAATATTTGTTTTCATCTAAAATTTTTATAATCCATATTTTTTTCAACAATGTACAGATATTGTAGTTAGACTTGAAATAAATTAATATACGTGAGCACCTCGTCAATAAAAATCATGCAACGCCACTGGTTTTTCTCAACTTGTCATTTTGTTCTAATGTATCGGTACAATCTGCAATCAAATTTACTATCTTTGTGTTTCTTTAGTGAGCCGATTTCGAGAGAAAGAGTAATAAATGTCCCAATTTAGTTTCCTGAAATTCAACACCCTATGGTTCAGAACATTTTCGAATATGCCTGATCTGTTAATGAAACTCAAGAAGCCTTTTCGGGCAAGGTCTTTTCTTCGTCTCCTATCCGAAACACTGTGATTCTCAATACAATGTTTCTCCCCGACCTTGCCAACGCGTCGCAATCTCGAAGAAAATGCAGGAAGGTTGCTTATTTTTTCCCCTTTCTTGTATCGCTTGCAAGCGCAATCACGGCTCATCCTCAAACGTTAAAGCCAACTAAATAAATAAAAAAAAATAATTTTCCAATAACCATTTATTGATAAATCAGTCAACGTCTTTAGGTTTCGACACACTCTTAGTATTCGCAAAATTTATTGTTCGAAACTTGACACGTATATTATATATTCCTGGCAAAAACAGCATGATTTATGAAAGAGCTCGTTTTAATAGGCCCGTTGCTCTATTGTTTCGCTGCCGAAGCGAGTACTTTAATAATCTATTTAAACAGTTAATATCGAAATAAGGGCCCATCTTAATTCAATTAATAACACTATTACGTCATATCCAATAGCGCCATCATAAATCATGGTGGTTTAGGCAACCACACATTCGAGTTGAGCGCCTCATTCGGTGGAAAGCCCCGGCGAACAATAGACGTTGCGAAAGTGTTACTTCGAGAATTTATGAAAATCATCTCTCGAAGTGGCTTTTGAAATGCGAGGATTCAAAGTCTTCGTTTGATGGATGCTTGCGTTGGCCCACATAAGGGTCAATTTTTAAACGTTAGTCGAATTATGCCTTGGAAAATCATTATTTCGGACTAGTATTTTCTTATTTATCTGACCGTACTTTAAGCAGAAGTGTATTTAGCTACGTATTACTTAAGTCTATTTTTTAGAATACACTATCCAATAACAAAGAAATGTTTATTTTGTGTTCAGGAACATCATAGCAATAATATCCAGAATTCAAGAAGAAACCGCTTACCTTTGGCTTAGAAGCTATATTAATTAAGTCATGTTTATCATTTGTCGAAGTTGCACCACCGAAATTATTTATCTAGAGCACATACAATTCAACAGCAGCGTGCAAAGCTTTTGAAGAGGAGCTCATTAAAAAAAAAAGTGAACCGGCATAAATAGTCCAACAAATGCCTTATATTACGCTCGTTTGTGACGCCATCGGTTCTAGGCCACAACATAATTTACAATCTATGGACAATGTACTTTTTTCTTCAAACGTCAGTAAATCCGTCATTACTCGACTGTGTAGGCGGCCGTGAAGTTTCGTTTTTCCTCCGCCGGAGCTTTACTTTTCACTTTTCCGCCGGCGGAGGTAAAAGTGTTGTCATAGCAACATAGATACAATACAAACAGACAACAAAATAAGCGTCAACAACTCAAGATTTATTAAACTACAATTTGTATTTATCACTCAATTTGTGACTGCATTTCTAAAAATCATTAATTTAGGAACAAATTGGTTATTATTTAATCGAACTTACTCAATAACTGCTTATCAATACCGAATTAAAACGCAATCGGAGACAAAATCTTTAAAAAATAATTATTGTTGACAGTGTCCACTGACAGCTTGATGTTACATTATTCACCGACACCGGTCTAAGCAAGGCCACCTACGACCGTGGTCTAAGCCGCCTTGCGAACCCATTTATCTTTAATAATAATTAGATATTATTACTATTAAAAAGAGATGTTTTTGCATTAATTTGTCGACATTTGAAGAAAAAACAGCATATTTTATTTGGAGGAAAAGTTACTTTTCATGGCTTGCTCTCTATTACCAGCCTCACTCCGTTCGGCTGTTAAACACGAGCGCGCCATGAAAAGTATCACTTTTCCTCCATATAAAATAATATACTATTGTCCCGAGATTTTACGGGACTAATATCAAACGGCTTTAGAGGCGCAGTGCCGTATTCAGTCTGAGGTGTAGTACCCGGTGCGCCCGAGGCGCGGTGCCACGTCCAGTTTTCTCCCGTAAGTCGTTAAAATCGTTAAAAAAACAAAAATACCAATATATTTATATTTAAAAATAAAGAGAATAGGAAAAACTAACAAAGATGTTAGTTACATTAAATCAAACCAGTTTTCCCATAGATATAAAACATTCAATTAAAAATTATAATTATGTAATTTTAATAAATATACAGTTATTTCATTTTTAAATAAATATATATAAAATATTTTAATAGTTACCTACTAATTAATAATTAACAACAAACACCACCAACAGAATTAATAGCATCCATCCCCGCTTGACCGTCTGTTATTAATTACATAATTAATTATATAAATCTGAAAGAATGGTGAACATAACTAACAACCGAATACAGGGCATCCGGTCGCCTAGGGACGCAGGGGGCATTCGCCCCCTTTGGTCCCCTGTATAACGTGCCACTGAATGTGTGTTCGACTCAAAGTTGTTTCTAGAGATGTAATCCACTTTTGCAGTGTCGGGAATCCAGAAACAAAAACTTTTGGCATGTTAGTGTAGTTTTTCTTATATCCTGGAACACAGCACTTATATGGCATGTTACTTATTCTATTTGTAATACTTTTAAATACAAATAAACGAAAAATAATGATGTATGATATATTTTACTAGTGCAAAAATGCACGTGGAACTACTGCATCCAGGGGTATATTTTTCACGAAAGTTAAAATTCAGAAGACTTCTAAGACTTAGTAACATACAAAGGTTTGCATTCACCACTTAACCACCAGGAAAATTAACTATAATCATGGCGATAAATTAACAGGTCTGTTTAAATTGCAAACAATTAAATATGCCAATTTTCCCCACATTACCACTTTTAATGAATAAAACAGAAAAATTAACTATAATTATGGCGATGAATTAACACCAGTCTGTTTAAGTTGCAAACGATTACCAATGTCAATTATTGCCAGCTAACCTTAATCTATAAAGGCGACAAGAATGTATTCTTCCTAGTTAGTAAGTTCTATGAACGAGCGGAAATGCTAATGTAATATTATAGCTTTATGGTGGTTTTTTATGTCATGTGTAGGCGAATATAAATATTTTGTGTTACCTCAGGTCCACGGATATTTTTATAATACCTGTATATTATATTATCAATGGCCGTTGGTCGGTAGGATAATGATTTATGTTATATCGATAGTTTTCTGGCTAAAGCATACAGATATAATTCTTTACAGCTGACAACATTCCAATGAGCTTTTCCATCTCCACCCCTGGATCAGATATCTCTTACCCTCATCAAGCTCCAACCTTCACTATATTAAACAATTCCACCATTTTTGTCTATTTCTAGGAAAGTTAGTAATAATTTATTACCCATGAGGTGCCACCAATCAAGGAAATACCTTTAGGGTTTAATCAGGCACAAATGATGAATTTATATTAATTGTGTAGAACATGACCAAGTTGAGGTTTGGAACCTTCAGCAAATTGTACTACAGTACAGTTTTATTCATTTGCACTTGACGCGTTTCGCTAACCATCTTCGTATCATCAGGAGATGATTAGACTAAATTTCTGTTTTTGGAGAAGAGGATATCCGTCATGGACATTCAGTGGTTCCACACCACTGGATTTCCGGACTATTACGGGCTAAAACCTTTTCTCTTCTTCCGCTCAATCTCGGAACAACGTTCTAAAGTTATTGCGTCAAGGTAGAACTAAAGTTCAATTCATGCCCTACTTCTTTATTGCTGCGCGTGACCTTCCCTTTCTTCTCTTTCCTTTTGGAACATGATCTTGTGAACCATCGGTTATCCTTCGGTCCATTCGTCCAAAGTCATTAACATTACCTGTAGGAATGTATCAGCTGTTACATTAATATCGAGCTTCAAGTTTGCCATCAACCTTGTTTTGTTCCATTTGGGACACTCAAAGATGGTGCGCTCAGCTGTACCTAGTGATCTGCAGCAGATGCAGTTTTCCACCGTTGCCTGCTGCCTCGTAGGGTATGTCCTAAAAGAACCAGTAATAATCTGGGTTGGAAAATAGCACCATTTTCGGTGTACAATTTGAATCCAGATTTTAATATCAGGGATTAGTCTGTAGAACCATTGACTTTTCTTTTATTTTCTCTCCGCATTGCCTACCATTTCATCAGGGTTCTGTTTCTTGCTCTATCGCATGCTTCCCATTCTTGTCTCCTGTTTTCTTCAGCAACGTATCCTGGTTTCTCTACCTGCAATTCAATTGGCGGAATAGTCTTTATAATTTGTAAGGCAGCTCTCGAGTTTCTCCTATAGGCATATCGGTGCCCTCCTCTGTGCAACTTCGACTATGGCTCTGTATTTCTCTATCCTTAGTACTGCCCGCCATATTGGAGCTATGTACAATATAATGAAGTGTACTACTTTTTAAGGTATCTCTCTTTTCGAGTTTGTCGGGCCTCCAATGTTTGGCACGAGTCGGGATAGGGGCACCCTTTTTCCTTCCGCTTTCCGAGCAACTGTCAACGCATGTTCTTCAAATCTCATATTTGCCTCTATCATCACTTCTTAATATCTTGTCGGCTTGGTTTACCAGCCATAGTGATTCATTTATCTTGTGGAGTAGTGAAACTTTGTCATCGGCAAGCACTGCCAATGCCAAGTTGCTTGCAAACCCGACTGCTTGCATTCCAACTTAAATCTCTTCATCATAACTTTATACCCCTGTCCCCATATCGGTATTCAGCTCATCACATAGTTTTTCCACAGTTCGTTCTTTCCCCTTTTAATTAGCTGTTTTAAATTATTTTTCTTCTCTTTCTAAGTCTTCGATTTTTTTGCTGTCTTTCATTCGTGCCCTTTCAACTTGCTTTGCTTAGTCTCTTCTTGTGGGCATACATCCATACCGCTGTTCCTCTATTTTTCCATTCCACCAGTAGGGTATACTGTTGCTCTTAACCCTATTGACACGTTCTTTTGCACAATCATAGGCCCTGGCAATAACTAGGGCCACTTTTGTAATAAGCAGAAACCTTCTCTGTCCATTAGCCTTATCTGGGTTAAATCACTTTAATCGAAACCAAAAGTTCAGCGCTGTTGCAAGACACCTTACCATAGAGGTATATGCCTTAAGAGAGTCTTCAGCAGGAACTTTGTTTCTTTTATTAACACGCTTTTATTAGCTTCACCTGTATGTATGTTTGTTTGTTTGTTTGTAACAATCGATTACAGGTCGCAATTTTGAAGATAGCGACTTGAAATTTGGCATAGAGGTAGAGGTCCACAAACCCTCGAAGCCTATTGATTTTGGTTACGATCGGTTAATATACAGGGTGTGAAAACAGGACAAGTTACCGATTTTGGCCCACTTTAAACGGTCAGATTTCATTCAAACTTTGTAGACTTATCAAGGACCGACGACAATACAATAATTTTATAAGTTTATCTAATTATCTTGGTGAGGATCGCCAGGATTAAAAAAATCCGCCGCCGCATATGCCAATGCTATTAGACCCTGTTAGATTATGTATTGTGAACGTTGGCCGTATCTATAGGGTAAGGCATCATGACCCAGCTCTAGGCAAGGGTTAGTTTGGGTTAGTAGTTAGGGGTAATATTATCGATTACAGTAGCTCGCAATCAAATGGCCGCAACGTATTTGTTGTTACGTACTCCCTTGCTGAACGCAAAAAGTTCAACTTTAATTCATTTTTTATTTAATGTATTATGAATGCATGTTCACTTAGCGGATACTCAATGGTTTTGGAAATCAGGGGAAAATCAGCTAGTTCATAGATGTACACGAATGTTATGATGCTTATGTTATAATTCACCCAATCCAATATACTGGTGAGAAACGTGCCGAGGGAAAAGTGTCAACAGATACGACTAATGAGTTCTCAATTGAGAGAGCATTAAGAATTTATAAACGAATGACCAAGTTGCTAGACACAATGAAAAAGTTCTTCAGAGTTTTGAAGAAAAAGGGACAGTTATTAATACAATTAAAGCACAAGACCAACTCATTGATGCTACACGAAATTTAGGTAATAAAGACTTAGATTCTGTGATCCCTAATGATATCAATAAAACAGGAGGTCTTCCTAAAGTACTGAAAATATTCGTAGGAGCTAAAGTGATGTTAAGGTCGAACATTGACGTGTCAAAAGGTTTAGTGAATGGTAATATGGGTTTTATTACAGAAATTATCTGGCCAAATCTTCGCAGGGGCCAAGTATATGCGGAAGACATCCCGTCAGTCCGTATCGATTTCGGTTCAGATGGTATACACGTAATTAAACCAATATCGATACAGTTCCCAGCAAAATACAGCTATGGAACTGCTGAGAGACGAATGTTGCCATTAATTCTGAGTTGGGCATCGACCGTCCACAAGATGCAAGGTTTTACAGTTGATCATGCAGTCATTTATCTAGGCTCTCGACTGTTTGCTGCTGGACAAGCTTATGTAGCACTTAGTCGTGGAAAATATTTGGACGGTATTCGAATTGAAGAACTTAGTTGCTTAAAGTTAACAGCATTAGATGAAATGATTCGATTACGAAATAATAATTCATAAGACTTGATCGATATCACCTGTTCGCAAATAATATAACACCACAACGTATCGCTGTTTATATTATCAACATGGAAACTTTTGAATGTCTCCTAAATCAAAGTGCAACTTCGTTGTAATTGTAAAGCGCACGTTAATACAAACTGTAACTTTGATAAAAAAATATAGTTTAAAATAAATATAGTTTAAAAAAACTAAAAAACACGCTTTAATGATCAATCAAACTAAAAAACAAAAATAAATATAGTTTAAAAAAACAAACTGTAACTATGATAAAAAATATAGTTTAAAAAAATGCTTCCATAGTACATCGAACTAAAAAGTGGAAAATAAATATAGTTTAAAAAAACTAAAAAAACACGCTTTAATGATCAATCAAACTAAAAAACAAAAAATACATATAGTTTAAAAAAACTGAAAAACACGATTTAATGATCAATCAAATTAAAAAACAAAAAATAATTCTTAAGACAGGCAGAAAATAATAATGAACGAAAAATATTAGTATTAGTGTGAAAAAAGCGTGGGGTGCTCGATGTACATAAAATATAGCACAAAGCGCCCCACGCTTTTTTCACAATAATACTAATATTTTTCGTTCATTATTATTTTCTGCCTGTATTAAGAATTATTTTTTGTTTTTTAGTTTGATTGATCATTAAAGCGTGTTTTTTAATTTTTTTATAAACTATATTTATAACCTCCTTAGAATCATAAAAGCAGCCACATTCAATAGCATATACATTATCTGTTAGAATATGGGTAGCCAGAGGCTATTTTAATATTTGCAAGGTTCAATTAGAGGACAATTTTGTCTTAACCCCAAAACTGACCGTTCTTAGCACAAAAACTTGCACTGGCATTTTAGTTGATATTAGCCAATAAAGGCGTTGGAAATGAGTCTTTACAAGTTAGAAAGCAGGTGTTTATAGAATGTGAGAAAAACGCCTATTGTACCGATTACGATCCAACCAAAAATGGAGATTAAAAATTTGCAGTGTTCCATGAATCTCATCTCCTTTTATGATAAATGCAAAGATCACAGCTCCATTGAAGGTTAGCAAGGTTTATAGTAGATGATTTACGATAAGTCTTAAAAAATTATCTGTGTTAAATTTTTACAGTTTTAAACTCAGCGTTACCTGCCTATAAAAGACGAGGAATTGCTAAAGCAACCTAAAAATTGCAAGATTTATAGAGCTGTTCGAAATCCATTGAATGACATCAAAGTTTGCTCTCGTCTCAAAATAAGAATTCGTCACCAAATAGCAATTATTTCTTTATCTCTCCGA